>APFE031658027.1:34543-111857 GCA_000404065.3 Pinus taeda | reverse complement strand
CGCAGACAGAAAACAGTTCCAAGAACACCACAAGAAAATGGTGTGTCAGAAAGGATGAACAGGACAATCATGGAGCGTGCAAGGTGCATGAGATTGCATGCAAGATTGCCTTTACAGTTTTGGGCAGATGCTGTAGATACTGCTGTTTATCTAATAAACAGAGGGCCTTCAAGTTCCTTGGATGGTGGTGTTCCAGAGGAAGCATGGACAGGTAAAAAGGTAAACTACTCTTTTTTAAAGCCTTTTGGTTGTGAGGCCTTTGTCCATATTGATAAAGAAAATAGAACAAAGCTTGAGGCAAAGTCAAACAAATGTACCTTTATTGAATATGGTGTTAATGATTTTGGTTATCGCTTATATGATTATGAAAATCACAAAATCATTAGGAGCAGAGATGTAATAATCAATGAAAAGGTCTTGTATAAGAATCAGTTGTAGGAAAATAAACAGGGAAAAGAAAACAAGGAATACACAGTTTTTTATGAAATCACTGAAAAAGTAAAGGTGCCTGGAAATAATAATAATCAACACCCACAACAACATCAACCACAACAACAGCAACACGCACCTCAAACACCTAAAAGTGGTGTTAGAAGATCTACCAGGATAAGTAGACTTCCTGAACGATACTCTCCTTCATTATATTATTTATTGTTGACTGTTTCTATTGAACCCGAATGTTATGAAGAAGTAATGCAGGTTGAAAGTAGGAAGAAGTGGGAGGCAGCCATGGAAGAAGAGATGGGCTCCTTAATACATAACTAGACTTGGGACTTAGTCAAGTTTCCTGTAGGAAAAACTACATTAAAGAATAAATGGGTTTACATGTTGAAGGAAGAATATGGAGGAAAATAGAGGTACAAAGCTAGACTTGTGGTGAAGGGGTTTGTACAGAAGAAAGGTATTGATTTTGATGAAATATTTTCTCATGTTGTTAAATTGACTTCAATCAGAACTATTTTAAGTCTAGTAGCAATTGAAGATTTTCATCTTGAGGAGTTAGATGTAAAGACAACCTTTCGCAATGAGGATTTGGAGGAAGAGATATATATGTAGCAGCCACAAGGATATGAGGTGAAAGGGAAGGAGAAACTAGTGTGCAGGTTGAAGAAGAGCTTGTATGGCTTAAAAACAGGCTCCAAGGCAGTGGTATCTAAAATTTGACAAGTTTATGTCTGAACAAGGTTATACTAGATGTCACTCTAATCATTGTGTTTATCTGAAAAAGCAAAATGATGGCAGTTATATTATATTGTTATTGTACGTAGATGAAATGCTTGTTGCAGGGTCTAACATGCAGGAAATAAATTTTCTCAAAAGGAAATTGGAAAATTCATTTGCAATGAAGGATTTGGGAGCTGCAAAACAAATCCTTGGTATGAGAATAACTAGAGATAGGAAAAATCGCAAATAAACATTGTCTCAAAATGAGTACATACAAAAGGTGTTGAAAAGATTTAATATGCACAATGCAAAACGAGTTAGTACACCTTTTGCTCACCATTTCAAACTTAGTAAGGAAATGTGCCCAAAGACCCAAGAAGACATGGATTATATGTCTAAAGTTCCATATGCATAAGGAGTTGGAAGCTTAATGTATGCAATGGTCTGCACAAGGCCTGATATTGCACATGCAGTGGGATTTGTAAGTATGTACATGAACAATCCAGGAAAGGAACATTGGATGGCAGTGAAATGGATTCTCAGATATTTGAAAGGTACCACAAATCAAGCATTATGCTTTGGTGGTTCAAACATTTCTCTACAGGGATATGTTGATGCAGATATGGAAAGTGACAAAGATAACAAGAGGAGCACTACAGGATATGTATTTACTATTGGTGGAACAACTGTCAGTTGGGTTTCAAAAATCCAAAGTGTTGTTGCACTTTCAACAATGGAAGCAGAGTATGTTGCTGCTACAGAGGCTAGTAAAGAAATGATTTGGTTACAAAGGTTTATGGGTGAATTGGGTAAGGAGAATGATATGGGCACATTATATAGTGATAGCCAAAGTGCCATTCATCTTGCAAAGAAATTAGCATTTCATTCTAGGACTAAACACATACAACTCAAGTACAATTTCATACGACCAGTGTTGGAAGATGGAGAGTTGAAGCTGGAAAAGATACACACTAGCCAGAATCCTGCAGATATGCTAACGAAAGTTGTAACTAGGGAGAAACTGAGAATATGGTCAGTTTCAATTGGTCCTCAAGGATGATGATGAAGATGAGAAACAACCAGGTCCAAAGAGGATTCATTGTCCAGCAAATGAAGCAACAATGGAGTTGCTACAATCATTCTCCAAGTGGGAGATTATTGAGTATGGAGAATGATTGTTTAGAGGTCTTTGTTTTAGTCGGATGTATACCCCAGGAAGTTTGTACACCCCTCCATGCAGGGTGGTGTGGGGGAGAATTATCCCCCCCACAGGGGTTCGGGGGCAGCGCCCCCACAGCTAAAAATAGATGTAAAATTGCCTTGTAAAAGTATAGTAATTTATACTCAATCTAGGTTGTTCATTAGGCGGATGATCTGATAATAGAACTTATGTTTAGTTTAGGGTTTTTTTCCTTAGAAGGCAACCCCTCTCTTTGTATCAGGGCATTGTATTTGAGGCTGTGTAATAGATTTGTATTCTCCGAGCGAGAAATAGAGAGGTGATACTGTGAGAGAAAACAGAGGATATTATAGCGAATCTATTGTAGGTTGTGTCTCTTCATTTTGCTGGATAATAGAAAGGAGGGACTAGCTGTTTGGGGTGGATGTAGCCCAAACTGGGTGAACCACGTATATCTGTGTCTCTTTTGTTTTATGTGTTTTCTGTGTTTATATTTTTGCAATATTATATGTGTTCCATTGCTCCGTAATGTATAATTTTCTAACAGGTGGTGGAGAGCCGGAGAGCACCCAATTTCAGATAAAGCAGAATTGTTAGCAAGAGAAAGAAGGGTCATGGAATAATTCTAAAGCCTCTAAGTCATCACTTGACCTAATCACCTTGACAGAAGGTGACTTATACAACATTGGAGATAAGGTCAATGACGCGACTACAGAACTGCTGGAGCAGTTCGAGCAATAGTAGAAGCAAGCTCTGGTCACCATTCAGACAGGTCTGTTCGAGCTAAAGATCCAAACTACTCAACTGCAGACCAGTGTAGCATAAAGCAACGCGACATCAAATAGTTTGGTGTTGAGAATTATTGATGTAGCAGAGATCGTTCTCTCGTTGGATCCCCGGGCTGTCGCACTATCAGATAGAGCTTTGACTGTAGAAGTAGAAGCTAATAGGGCTACTGTCAACACACTAAAGCATATCGGGTTGAACATGGCTACACTTCCAAGTGAAGCCCTCCACACCTTAGAGGCAAGTGTGATCACAGAACTTCAGGCTTGAGAGAAATGTGCAATGGGTGTGATCAATGAACAAAGGGTCAATAATGCGCAGATGTTCATCGAGAAGACTTAAGAAATTGAAACATGGAAGAAAGTGTAGTGGTAGAATGAGCACACTACGGTAGTAGTCATTGAAGCATGCAAAACCATTCCGGAGCTGCATATGCCAAAAGAAGCACCAGTGGAAGCCAAGGTTCAGAGGTTGGCTCCTAGTGTGCGTGATGCAAAGACCAAGCTAGCCAAGGTTCAGTTTGAGTTGAACCTTAAGATTACTGAGCTTAAGTTGAAGGCCTAGCCTTCGACTCCAAAAGAGGTCAAATAACAGCACGAGGAAACTATCAAGGATGTAGTTGCTGTAGTAGATAACACAGTGATAGATGGCACTACACTCTTTGAGCAGTCACTGGAGGTACTTACCAGTTTGCTGGAAAATCATAACCTACAGAGGTTAAATACCAGGCAAGGGAATTACAACAACGGTACGATGAAGCAAGAGAAACAGTGCATACTTTCATCATCACGCAGAGATTGGCAAAGCTGTAGGAAGCAAACGAACTAAAGGAACAAGCGAAAGCAGTGCAACGCAAAGAGGCGGTACTTAAGGCCATATTGGGGCCTTGGTTGGATGAGGCATATGTGCTCACCACCACCATTGAAGGTAAGTTGGCTAGCCTACAGGCAATACAACATAAGATACAGGCAGACAGTGTGGAACCAACGATGGAGCAGCTGGTAGAGCAGGTCAAGTAGGCACCGATGCAGTGTACCACTGAAGTAGTAGTGGTGCAAGTGGAGCTAGGAGGTCTTCACAGCAAGATCTTCATGCCAGCAGTGTGACTCAAGGGCGAGTCACCATATTTGTGTTGGGGGCCTATTGGGAACGAGTCTCCAAGAGTCAATTTTGGGGTTAAAAGCCCAAGTTTTGGGGCAGAAAGCCAAAGTTTTTGTATAAAAAAGTGTAAAGTCTCCAGATTTTGTGATCATAGAGTGTGAAGATGTAAAGTTTCATAAAGGGTTTCCACCCTTCATTTATGTAAGTCATGTCGGCTTAGGAGATCCACTGATGGTCTGCGGACCATGGGATTGTATAAAATGGGAAGTCTTAGAAGAGTCTAACATATTTTTTGAAGTTGAAATTAGATTTGGTAATGGGTCAGTAAGAGCTAAGAGTGAAGAGTCTTAGCGTAGGAAAGAGGCTCTACAGCTATGTGCGCAGAGGCCTAGGCTAGACCTTTGCAATTGAGTGCACAGACTCCTATAGTTGTGTGTGTAGGATAGTTAGATTTTGTAAAGAAGATCTGAAGCATTAATAAAGAGGATTATTCTGGAATTACATGTGTTGATCTATTTACTTATGTTATGAATGCATGTGATTATGTTATTAAGAATATTAGGTTTATGATTTAATGATATATTGATGTGTGAATCTATATGTTTCACTATGTTATATGAGCGCAAGCAATAATATATGTTTACACATAGAATATCCTAATACATGTTGAAGTTATTAGATACTTAAGCTGATTGGGGTAAATAAAAAGGTAAGAACACTTACAGGAGTGCGTAAGTAGATAAAACACCTGTTTAAGGTCCGCGAAGGATGATCGTAGACCTTCGCAAAGGTCTAGAAGCCAGATAATATAAGTATATCGATAAGCCCTAAAATTCTTATCAATCTGCGTGAAGATAGGTTAGGTTATAAAATGACATCACTACCATCTCTGGGTATGGAAACTTGGTTCCTGCATCTCCCCATACTGCTTCGGGTGAGACTTCAGTCCACGCTCCATGGATTGATGTCGAAATGGCCAGTACTATAGGGATTTGCTTGGCTGATTAGCGATGAACCCAGGTCAGGGCCCACTAAGCCAACATCCATTCATCAAAATATTCTTCTAGGAACTTGTGAATAAATTCTTTGAACGTCGGGATCACTGCTCGAGAAAATATTGCAGATGTGTTCTTCAATTCGAATGGAATAACTATATATTGGAAGCAAACCCACTCCATCATGAAGGTTGTTTTTCTTTGATCCTCCTACATGATCTTTATTTGATGATAACCCAAAAATCCATCAGTGAACGAATACGCTTTCTATCTCCCAACATTCTCTAACACTTCATCAATAAACAATGTTGGAAATGGGTCATGCACACAGGCATCATTCAACTTCTGCAGATCTACACATATGTGGATTTCACCCTTATATTTCTTTTCTTGGACCACCATTGGGCTTACCCAATCAGATTCTTCTACAGGCTCAATTCGAATGGAATAACTATATATTGGAAGCAAACCCACTCCATCATGAAGGTTGTTTTTCTTTGATCCTCCTACATGATCTTTATTTGATGATAACCCAAAAATCCATCAGTGAACGAATACGCTTTCTATCTCCCAACATTCTCTAACACTTCATCAGTAAACAATGTTGGAAATGGGTCATGCACACAAGCATCATTCAACTTCTGCAGATCTACACATATGTGGATTTCACCCTTATATTTCTTTTCTTGGACCACCATTGGGCTTACCCAATCAGATTCTTCTACAGGCTCAATAATTCCAACTTCCACCATATTATCCAGTTCTAGGCGCACCTTTTCCTTATACTTTGGATTCAATTGATAAGGTCGTTGCTTAATAGGCTTCACATCTGGTTTCAACGTATGTTCATAACGCCTAAATCTCTGACAATCCCTTTCAAATATGAAAACTTTGTGGGGAATAAATCCTGGTACTTGAGTTAAGAAATTTATGCAGAGAGATAAATTATCACTGAGATTTACCGAGATTTATAGAGAGGAATAATAAAATAACCAGCAACAATACACATAAATATTATACACATAATATTTATCCAAATAAACCACAAATCCAGGGAAAACACAACTCAATGAGATCTCATTAGCATTGGCCAAAACCCTGGCCAATCTAGTCAAGTGAGCCTTCACCACTCACCTCCAAGCCTACATTACAATGAAGTATTCCCTACCTTTTATAAGCTCCATTACATGCAATACCATGGACCATAATACCATGGGTACACTATGCCATGTGCCCAAAACCACTACTATTTAACCAAGTCAACCTTGACTCAAACCCGAGTCAATTTTACCTAAAAATTCCTCCCTTAAAATTGACTTGGGATCCCTTGACTAAATCCAAACAAAACCTACTAAGTGAGACAATCCTGCTCACTCTAGCCCTTACCCCCTTCAAAGTTTTTACCCAGGAATTGTTAACCCGACATCCCCCTATTACCTAGGTATAACCCAGATTTTACGAGTAATTAACTAGGGGTACGCATGCCTTACCAGTTCTTACAACAGTATGCCCATTTACATGCAAATTAAAATTTTCACTCATTATAATAATAATATTAATAATAAATTTGTTTATCCTTGTTTTTGTCTTTGTGCATATGACGTCAATATCCATATAGAAAGAACCCATCTACTAAATTACATGGGTCACTAGCCACTGTAACTATTAGTTATCTAGGCATTCTTTTCAGGTACATAGTTCATCAATTAATTCATCCATGTGCACATATCCTCCTCATCCACTGAATCTCTTATGACCCAATAGTGTTCAATTTTGCTTCACAATCTATGGCTTTTGATCCAGAGCTCTGATACTAGTTTTTAAGAAATTTACGGTAGAGAGATAAATTATTATTGATATTGACCGAGATTTATAGAGAGGAATAATAAAATAACCAAAAACAATACACATAAATATTATGAACATAATACTTATCCAGGAAAACCCCAAATCCAGGAAAAATATCCAACCCAATGAGATCACATTAGCATTGGCCAAAACCCTGGCCAATCTAGAAAACTGATCCTCCACCACTCACCTCCATGCCTACATTACAATGAAGTATTCATGACCTTTTATAGGCTCCATTACATTCAATATCACAAACCATAACACCATGGGTACAATACACCATGTGCCCAAAACCACTACTATTTAACTAATTCAACCTTGACTCAAACCCCAAGTCAATTTTACCTAACAACTCATGCAACAACTCAGTGATAATATCAACTGTATCTTCATCCCAATAATCTTCAATCTTCATGAACATAGATTCTTCTATAGATTTGATGTTTACATGTCAAGTTTTCAAAGGTTCTGATATATCTGGGTTTGGCACCTTCGGTCCATCGACTGCATGCTACCCTTCAGTTTCAAGAATGGTAATATTCTATGGATCATCCTCTTCTTTAGCAGTTACATTATAACATTCCAGCACATGGTGTAGTTGTGTACTCCAATTTGGTTGAGTCCATTCTACCAGTTCCTTTGGCATTCTTAATATAGCTACTTTTATTTCTTGCAGCGCTTCATCAATACTATCAAATCCACCCTCAAAGATGTTTTAATAGAAATATTTCACTTAGATTGTTCCATTCAACAGTCCCATGGTGTACCTCTGTTTCCAAATACCAGTTCATTGGGATTGTATCTAGTATATGACAGAATATATGCACCCATTCTGGTTATGGTTTTATTCCCCAGACCTTAGTCCATGGTGCTAAATGATCATGCAAATCATCCTTCCCACTATATTTTTCTGTCATTCTAGTATTAGCATAGCCAAACCTTAACTTCATCATTTTGCATTCTTCTCTCCATCCAGCAAATCTTTCCTTGTGTGTACCCCACCAACGAGCAAACGTAGCACACATCTCCAATTCCATTGTCTAGAACTGATGCTATTCTAGTACTTCTCTTTCAAATTCTTCTAAAAAAATTCCACATCAGTCAACCAATCATAATGTGCAAGGTTTCTTAGCTCAGTCAAAACACACCTTAGTGACTTGGTCATCATGTTGCAGCAGAGCATAGATACTTCATGCAGCATATTTTGCCAGTTTTCCAGTTCTTCATTTGAATCTGAGGCACAGGAGCTATCTTTGTCCCACACAATTTGTCCATTGGTTGTAGGATTGGTCCAATCCTCATCACGTGATGTTATCTTGTATATCTGATTGAGATCATATTCACTTTCTCTATAGTCGTACATAGATTCAATGTAACACATTCCTTTTGCAAGGTTGAATGGCACTTCGACCCTAAGAGAATTCTTCTCAAATGACATCTTCTGCTTCTTCAAGTTGATTACTCTGTTCATAACAATAGACCAGTCAATTCCTAGCAACGCGAGGTATGGGTTACTATTATCCACTATCTCAATGACCTCAAAGTCAACCAGTACACTCGCTCCCTCAGTATCCATCATTACACCATATAAGCACCCCATTGGGATAATCTTCTCCTGATTTGTCATGCACAACTAAATAGGAGACCACAGTAGCCCAGGTCTCCCCATCCTCTCCCATGTTTTCTTAAGGAAAACATTTGCATCAGAACCCAGATCCAAGATTACTTAGTGCATTTCACATTCACCTATCTGCACAATTAACCTCATATCATGCCCCGTTCATGCCTTATGCTTACCAATATTTCTTACTGTGCACTGCTCCATAGGATTCTTTTCTTATTGGTGCACTTGTCTATTAAGTCTTCCAATCCTTTAACAGATTTCTGATTACGCAGAGGCTTTATACAAGTCTTTAGAAAAGTATCTAATATGGAAGGATCTACCTCTTGAGTCACATTAGTCTCAAGTATTTTCTCCTAAATTATTGATTGGAGACCTCGGCGAAGTTCTTCTTGGCTTCCAAGAATGTTTCTTTAACATGATTCAAATGAAAGTCGATTTCCTTCTCAGCAGCCTTGCATACCCATCCTTCTTCCTCAGGTTGCTTACACTTATCTGTGCCAATTGTTATACCACTTCTCAATACAATATTTATATTATGATCCTCTTCACGAGGCTCAACCCTCATCATATGAATGTTCTACGTAGGCTATTGGGGCTTTTCCTTCTTCTCTTGCATCTTTTCCATAAGGACTAGACATTCCTCTATGACATGATCAAACTGTCGACAATACTGACATGAGGGATGCATAACATTTAAACAATCATGTGTGAAGTGCCCTGCTTTGCCACAGTTATAGCATATCACCTTCCCACACCCTCAACTTCGTCCAACACCTCTTCCTCTTCCTCAGCTTTAGAACCCCCCGCACGATACTCCCACTCCTTGATTCGAAGGCTAACTTTCTGCCTGCATTCTATAGGTAGGGGTTCTATCCATCATCAACTCATAACTTCTACAATGGTTCTCATCATGTCCTATGGACTTATAGAAATTGAAAAATAATTGCTAAGGGGTTTGTACAAACTTCTGTAGTAGATGGCAGTTATCTGTAGCATGCTGTCATGTAACCTAACAAATAGCGTAGCTCCCGCGCTCATCCCAATATTTCTCTTTGATTTTAGGGGAACAGGCCCTCCCCCTATGATATTGTTCCTAAAGACTGGCAAATGATCCTTATCATGTCCATGGAGTTTACATTTTAGACACCAGATCTCAGTGTGCACCTCTGGCTTCCCTTCCATTTTTCAAGCTATGCAACTCCAAGTGTAGGCTCTCCAACTGCGAATGAATATGTTGCACCCCAAGATTCGTATCCTGAATAGGTGATGTGTGTAGCCTCATCGTGATTTCTAATGCTTCTTCTTGCGTTGCTATCTTTTGTTGTGATAGAGGTATTCGTAAAAGCAGAAAAAACAATGCTATAAACCAGTCACAATGCTCAGTATATGAGATTTTCATATTAGCCTGCCTGATCTAGAAATTTAACCTCTAATCAAAGTCCCAAGGTGTCTCATTGACTGTCATTCAGATCTCCTTAAATTCAATTACTCACTGTGCCTCTGACTTAGGCCTACTAAACTCCTTGTTGAAAGCTTGTTGGGTATCTACCAACGGCGTGTTGGGGTTATCAGTGCAATACTTAATATCCCATGTCAATGTGTAGTCCTGTAAGGCTATAACCAACTATGATTTCTTAATATTGTCATCAATAATTTTTTGCGTTGTCCACACCGCTCCTGCAACAAACAAAAATTATTTTGGATCATCATCACTCGTTCCTTTAAAAATTGGCATCTTCATCATGTTAGCTATGTTGAATGGTGTAAGTGGAGGTGGAGAAGTTGAAGGTGTAGGTGTATGAGGTGGAGGTGGAGGCAAAGGTGGAGTGGATGGATGAGATATCCTCAGAGTACCCTTAGTTATTAACTGAACTACACTTCGCGACATAATCAGAACCATCTCTTCGTCGTCACTTGAAGGGGGCTCAATGAGTGGACTATATTCTGGGATATATCCTCCATTTCTTCTAAACAATCTCCCACTTCATGTAGCCCCAAACATCAAGGTAACTGTATAACCCTCTTTTCACATAACAACATTTTAATCCAAGTCTTCGTTGAGTTCAAATACTTACCTCGCAATCCTTTAAAGATCCTTTGCTCTGCTTCGCTATAGTTGATATTCCTATCAATTGTGAAATAAGTCACAAAACTTCCCAACGTGCAATCAACCCAATGATCCACGGGCTGCATGATATTTCTTTCTGATGCTTCCAGATGTCGTACCAGTTCAGGAGTCCACACTATAGGGCCTTGGACCCTCCACGTCCCTTGACTACCAGCTAATTTAGACAACCACTCATATAGTTCTTCAGGGAAGAAATAGAAGAATGCGTCAGTTTCATTTGTATATGAAAACCTTTGCAACCACTGCTCCTTGGACAATTTAGGGCTCCTATTCTCCTTTGTCCCAAATGCATGCGATTTCCTACAAATCCACTGATCAAGTTCTTTGTTCATCGAAAACCATTCACCACACATCTCTTAGACATATCCTAGTCCTGGCAACAGAACCATTTGCTGGCTTAAGGGGCCCTGACCCAAGTTCAGAGTTGTTTGCACCAACCAACAAAACCCTTAATTACTGGACCTTTCGAAAAAAATCTGTGTACTGTAGGTTTCAGTCTCACCCAAAGAAGTATTGGGGAATGCTAGAACCAAGTTTCGCATCCATGCATATGTGATAAGCAGTTTCTAAGTCTGCACAACTTCATATCTACCTTCACGCAGATCAATATCTTCCTAGGGCCTGTCACTATAACTAGGGCAAGATGGCTTTTAGACCTTCACGAACATCTATGATCAGTCTTTGTGGACTGCAACCAGATGATCTATATATTTTTGCACATTAATAAACAACCCTAGATCTGAGTTTGCGCAGAGCTATTCATTTTGTTAGAAAACATAGCAAAATTAACTACTATCTTTGCGAAATATGATAACTACTTAAATTATGCATTAATAAGATAGATCCAGTGACTTCGTGTGACATTCATTCATTATTTCATAAAACATATCATTAAGTGACATCATATAACATAAAAAATTCAACAAAAATGCACAGTAATTCTCAAAAATCAGTCTTTATTGATATTCAGTGTTCAGATTACATACTCTTCTACCCTGCACACTCAGCCGCAGGGGTTTGTGCACTCAGTTGCATACTTACCAAGACCTCCTACGCACTCATCTGTAGGAGCCTTCCCCTTCTCACCTAAGTATAGGAAGTAGAGCCTTCTTGCCTTAGCACTTGCCCAAACAGTTCCTATCTTGATTATTCATTATTTATTATCCTCTTCTAAACTCACTATGACTCGAATATATAGTCTTTCCAATATAGTACCGTGGTCCACAGACCATGGGTGAGTGTCAAAACCAACTTAACTATCTATCCAAACAAGGGGCTAAGATCCCTTTGACACCTATCTATCTGCGCACTCTGCATCCACATATCATGGAGACTTTACACCTTTTACAACAACATATACAAAATTTGGGTTAACTAACCCAAAAACTAGGTTAGTTAACCCAATCACATCAGAGACAGATCGAGAGATATAATTTCTCAAAGAGGGGGCAGTGCAACAATTGCTAGAGAATCGATTGAGGAGATTTCTTGTAGTGAGGTGCAGGGATAGTTTCCGGGGGATTGTTTCTTGGACTAGAGAGTACAAGGTAGAGGGCGAAGAGAGATGTCCACAGAGGTTGCTGCTTGGCCATGCAGAGCTACATTGTGGTAGCATAGAGCTTTAGAGGGAGATCAAAATTTTTCTTAGGAACAATCATGATCTAGTGCCAAAGCCAGGGTATGAGACCGAGAGGCCTGCAAGTAGAAGTTTCCAGCCAACAGAGGATCAAAAGTAGGTGCATTGTAGTCCTAGCTGCAATGATGCAGTGGATGCATAGGCTTGATGCAGTATTTCACAGAGGTAGCATAAAGGCTCATCTCCAGTGTAGATTAGTGGTGGTTCCTCCAATGATAGGGTGAGATCATCTCACTAGTCTTTTAGTCTAGTTTCTCTCTATATCAGATATCTAGTTGGGCTTCCAACGAATTGTATTCAGAAAACTACTACTTAATAATAAAGAACATCAGTTTTTGCACTGATTTTCCTGCATTGGGTTTTTCCAAGGACACTTGTCCAAAAATAATGATGTATTGTGTTGTGTATTTCTTTCTTGCTCAATTTCTTGTTTCTGCATATAATTTTAAGTAGTGAAGGTTGTAGTGTATTGGTTTCAATATTTACCATAGAGCATAGTAAATAATTTGTTTAGTTATTTAACAAATAGAAGAAACTTAATCAATTGTTGCGGTAGAAATTTGAGTCTTCCAAATCTTCACAGTCAACAATAATGATAAAAAAAATATTTTCTTTTTTAATTGTAAGGAAACGATCCAGTGTCATTTGGCAAGAGTGTTGGAATTCTGCATTGCTAGTATTCTTTCAAAGTACCTAGGGGTGCCCCTGTTCTTGAATATAAAAATAATATCTTGTTTGCAAGAGATACTAAATAAGATCACAAGTAAAATCAATAATTTAGCTTTTAGAGATTTTAATTTGGATGGCAGAGTTACACTCACAAAATTTGTGTTTCAGCGTGTTCTAGTATATCATATGTCAGTCATGCTAGCACCAAAAGAAATATGGAAGGATCTCATATCTAAGTGGAGGGAAATTTTGTGGTGGGGATCAAATAATGCAAAGAAATAATCACTAGTGGCATGGGAAAACTTTGTTTACCTAAGCAGGTAGGAGGTTTGGGTATGAGAGATCCAAAAACACTAAGAGGAGCTCTAGGAGCCAAATTGCGGTAGAGATGGGTGTTAGGGGGGGAGGAATTATGGAAACATATATGGTCAAATAAATATGCTCCCCTGGTGTTTCAAGAGGATTGTCTCATACTAAACTTGAACATCCCATGGTCGGATCTATGTGTGTGGGCTCAAGGGAATAGAAATATAGTGAAAGAGTATGCCTTTTGGGAGATTAGGAATTGAAAAATCACCTTATTTTGGGAGGATGCATGACATCAACTCACTCAATTGAAAGAGGGAGAAGAGTTTCATGATATGAAATATTTTATCACAGGAATGGGAGTTTTTAAGGTGGTAGAATATTGGAAAATAGAGAGGGATTCGACGCACTGGAGGTTATGGAAATTCAAAGAGGATTGGCCATCTCCATGCCAAGATTTTCCATGGCAAATTCTAGAGGTGGAACCACTGGAAACAAGGATAAGAATCACTTAAGACCAAGATAAGTTCATATGGGGCCTGAAGCCCATAGGCATGTTCACATTAAAGGAAGAATATATCTTCTTGCTAGTCATCTAAGCTTAGAGAAATAATCAATCTAGACGAAGATCTAGTCTGGAAAGCTTTAGCCTAAAGTCTCACATTTTCTTTGAGTTTTAAACATGCAAAAAATACTTAATAGGGACCGCATTAGAAAAAACATTTTCAAAGGACCTTCCCTTTGTTGTCTATGTAATTCATAGGAAGATACTATGGAGCACTTACTATTTTCCCTTCACTAAGCAGATGTAGGTTTTAAACCTATATAGAAATTACCTGCATACAAGTTCTAAAAATAGAAAATAAACAAAGGCAAGAGCATAATAAATAAAACAAATATATAGAAAGATCTTCCCCTATATCCCAAAATCGGGACTACCAGATTGATTTTTCATTATGTTCCTTTCAATGTTGCAATACATATATATACATGCCTAAGCATCCATAAACCCCCAATCCAATAACCCTGGATTAGAACATAACTGTAGCTCCGTTGACCAAATCTACAAAATACCATGGAATGAAAGCCATCACACCCAAAACCGTGTGCAAAAACTATGCACAAAACCATAGGTAGGTCTGCACACCTATTATAGGGTCCAAAAAAAAATTTCCCGGGGCAGGGGCTGCGACCCCCCTCAAACCCCCTGACAAGGGAGGCTTCTGCCCCCACTCTAACCCCCCAGTTTAACTACTAGGGCTAGTTATACAAAGAATATAACATAACCCAACATTCTCCCACTTGTTGTTTTCTTTCCACAGGAGAGCTTAGTCATTGATCCAACCCTGCAACACCCATTGTTTCTCTACACCAAGAGAACTTTTCAGAGCTCACAAACTTTTTCAATGCATGTGTAGTATTCTTCAAAGTGTCCACCTTTACGAGCAACACATTTTTTTCTTCTGCCATATCCCTCACAAAGTGATACTGAACATCAATTTTCTTTGTCTTTGAATGATAAGCAAGGTTCTTTGCTAAGAAAATTGCACTTTGGTTGTCATAGCCTATACTTATAGCTTGTTGTACTAATCCCATACTTGAACACAATCTCTACAAAGAATATAACACAAGCCAATAGGAGATATCGTATTTTATTCCATCCATTTTTTGATAGGCTAGTCAAAATAAAGCGGACATAGTGTTATAACTTAGTCAGTGGAATGTATCATTGTTTTCAAATCTTATAGTCAACATGCCTTGGATTTTCGTGGGAAGACTTATTCTTTGGAATATGTGGTAGGAGATAAATACAAGAATAGTTAGGAATAAAAGAAGGAAACTAGGGGTAAAAGGGGGATTGATTTAGAAAATATCAAGGAATCAATATTAGCAGTATCCTAGTCAGTAGAGGATTGGAAAGTGGATAGCATGGAAGATGAGATTCTAAAGAAATTGGAATTAGAAATGGGGATGTGCTTTCCTCGGAAGGAATTTTCCAAGGATATGAATACTTAGCCACAATGCCATTTATCCCCTCATCCGAGTGGATTTTCTAAATTAAATTTTGATGGGGAATGAAAAGCAAACACTAGGCTTGTTGGTTTTTGGGGTGTCTTCAAATATCATAACTCTTCAACCTTGAGGGTCTTCATGCAGAATTGTGAATAGACAATCAATAATGTAGAAGACTTTCAGGCATTATAAGGAGGCCTCCAAATCACCATCTCCAAAGGATACTGATTATTACAAATAGATGGGGACTCCTAGGTTGTAATCAATTGCACCCAAATGTTGATAAATGGTCAACCCCCAGGTAAATTAGCAAATATTTGGAGGTTGGAAGGTCTAATTGGAAGCATTCATGACATGATAATAAAATTATAATATGTCATTATCCTTCACTCTGGAATATTTGGAAACAAGGTTGCAAATTTCATGGCTAATCTGGGTTGTTAGTCTAGGGAAGCAAATGTAGATGTGAACTAGTCCCTCTCTTTATATTCTACCTAGGCAGAGTTACTCAAAAGTTTATTAGAGGAAGACATGCCTTCCCCCAATGGGGGCATTAAAGTTGATGAGATGGGAGTGTTTGGGGTAGTTTCTTCCACCTCCTAGTTGGTATGTGCATTAAAAACTCAGAGGGGCATGGCTTGCCCCTGCATGCAGAGGCATGCATGTCTACAGCTGGCAAGGTTTATATAGGGAGGAAAATATGAAGGTTATGGAGAATTGTGGAGTAATTTAGAGTGGAGCTTAGGATTGTACCTTAGACTCCCTTTGGTTGTTTATTATTTGTGTTGAGGGGGTGTGATCCAAGGGATCAATCAAGTGCTCAAAATTCAAAATTTTAAAAATGCTCGGAACTTGTACCAAAGTGTAGATCTCGATGACTTGAATCGAACACAACTTGAATCACTCAAAACTTGATATTGTATTTTCTTGATATCACGTTCTAATCATTTTCCCAAATAGGTAAACAAAAATTGTAGATGGGTTGTAGGTACATGACTATGCAGTCTGTACATTGATTGGGTAGGGTGACAGGGTAGGTTGACTAGATTTTTAGGACCAACAACATCCCACCAAGTGTCCTCATCTTATTGGTCGAAATTTTGTTGAGTTTTGATTGGTTGCTAGTTGTGGTGAGGTGGTCCAATGTTTTGAAGCCACGTGCGCTAATGGATGGCTACCACGTGGCCTCCTAGTGGCATGTTGAAATTTGTTTAAGGACCAAAGGGAGCGAACTGGGGTCGAACACCAAACCTTTCTCCAAGCAACAAGGCACATTACCGCTACACCACTACTTAGGAATTAACCTTATATCATCCCCATATCTATTTAAATTTGTGCACAAATGCATGTGGGGGTTACAACGAGGCTAAGCCCTAGCTCTGGTCCCCACACCCACAAAACCATGGCGCAGGACTAAGGGCTAGAGCTTAGCCCCAACCCCAAGTCATGGGCCCAACCACAAGGCCATGATGGAGGCTTCACGAAGGGGGACAACCCCTAAGCACGCAAAAAGAAGAGCCATTGTTTATGACACACCTTTTCAGTTTTGGTGTATGCATGTAATAAGGCCCCAACTTTGGGTTTTATGTGCCATAACATGACTAGTGCCAAATTTGTTCGGGGTTCATAGACGGGGCGGGCAGTTAGCCCTAGGGACCTAGGCTCATGGGCCCCATACATCTGAGATTTCCGAAAACTGTGGGTTATATGACATTTAAAGAGTTTGACAATTTGCACCATTGGTTGTGATTGTAGGCAGAATTTTTGTGTCGGTTTCGGGTTTGGGGCACTGACCCAAGTTTTGGGTGAATTGTAGGATAGTTAGCTGTGAAAACTTGGAAAAACATGGGAGAAGGATAACTTTCTGATTTTTTGGCCAAATAAGGTGCATAAAGAGCACAATAGGGGCTTTTGATAGTTCTAAAGCCATTGGAGACACAATATTTACATTCTAAGCATTGTAAATCCATGTAAACACAAATTTGATCACTTAATGAAAGAGGCCCAATATTGGATGTTGGACCAAGACATGTAGCCCATGAGAGGGGTGAACTCCTTTATCATTTTTTTTGTTATGTGTTTCTGATATGACATTTTGTCTATGTTTATGCTTTTAACTAAGTTTTAAAATCCATTATTTTATGTGTTTTCCAAAGTGATCAATTTCCTACAACACATAAGAATTTTTTTGCAAATTGTTACATCACCTTCAATTTTTACATTTCGGATAATTTTGGTATCATAGGTCAAGGTTATTTTGAAGGTTAGTTTTTTTTTACAAGTGCTTTTTTAAGCTTACAAGGTTGAATCGTAAAATAGGATAAGGAGAACTTGTGGAGCCAAGATCTCAAATTATTTTAAGGACAACAAACACACCTCAAACTTCAATAGTCATGGCACATGAAGAAGGTCCTTAAGGGATGTACGAATATGAAAGAACTTTCAGAAAATATTTCTTTGAGATGTCTGAAATGATAAAGGTTATTTATGAATAGATGAACTAAAGGTTGTATGGAGAGAGCTCAAAACCTCCAAAAGGAGATGGAGGAAAAGGAGACAAGCCTCCAAAAGGGAATGGAGGGAATGGTGATAAACCACCACCTTCACCTCTATTAGCGCTCAAATATACCTTAGGCTGAAATAAGGTAAAACTCAAGGCTACATCAAACCATGCTCAGCCTCGTAGCTAGCCCTACGAGGACAGGAGAGGGCTTTCTCCGGGTCAATCTTGGCAAAAGGTAATCAATGAGGCTCGAGATGACTAAATTGGTAATTAATTTTATGCTAGGTATGAAGTACAAGGAGTTTGAAATTGATTTTTTTGGAGTTTTGTTGAATCTAAGGGAAAGGCAATTTTGGGTGTGGGGATGAGACACAGTTTTTGCAGAGGTCTACTTGGGGCAAGGTAGGCGATTGTCTTGATGCTTTTAAAGAGAATGAATGGCTAGATATGACTGGTGAGAAGCTAAGGAGAGCAAGAAGCTTTCAAGGATTCTCCATAAACAGATGAAAACATGGAAAATCAAACAAACTTAAAGGCAGAGCATAACAAATTATGGATTCTACCTTAACATTTCATTTGTTCAATTGTAGAAGATGAGAGAAGGAAAATGATACACATAAACAACTTAAAAATACTGAAAGAAGAAAACCATCAACACATAAAGCCACATGAATCCTAAACAGTGCTGCAAAACCCTGGTCTTTCCTTTGCCAAAAATGCGGAAATGAATGTACAATAGAGTGTCAAGCTTTTCCCCAGAGTCCAACCCTGAAAATGACTTATAAAATACATAATATAGGCAATATAACCCATTCCCTTGCCTCCTGGGGTCGAGCTCATCATCCTAGGAGCTATTTCAACCAACTCTAAACAAAGTACTACAATTTAGGTAGTCAAAACAACTTGCCTCTATAAGGTAGGAAACCAATTCATTCATTAAATTTTCACTCTTTGGTGAATGAATCTTCTAGAACAAGTAACTAAGTGTCAAAATTACATCACAAATCAAAACTAGTCAAACTGGCCGAATTTCTGAGCTGAAAGATGAAAAATTGGCCAAAAATCTCTATGCGCCGCGCGCCTTTCAGCCTACTTTTGCGGAACTTCCCGAAATCCAAATCAAGCTCACAATAGCTGGTTGGAAAGCCCTGGATGTCTGCTATCCATCCCAAGTGTAATTTCGCAATTTGGAGCTCATTTTCCCCCTAAAAAATTTCATTCTCCCGGAAGTATTTCCTGCTGGTGCAAAAGGTGGCAGAAAGGTGATTTTCATGGTCTTTTTGGGCCTTTTGATCACCCAGAACTTGATGAAATACCTTGGCAATAGCTGAGCATGCATAAATTACCATGAAAAACCCAAAAGTATAAATTTTTCCTCCAGAAAGTGTCCCAATCATAAGTGCGCGTGTCGACGCGCTACGCGTTGAGCCAGAAAACCTGTTTTTAGGACAAAATTTTTCAAAATGACAAAAATTTCTCCGAATTCGCTCAAATTCAGAGTGAAGACCCTCCATCATGTTGTTTGGTCAATTTAGGGTAATCTAAATCACTATTTAAAATGTCAACCCGGGGTTCGTAAACTGACGAAGTGAAGTGTACTATATGTACTAGATAACCATTTCCTTAGGCTTTTGTCGTTTTAAGCTTTTTAGTTTGTTTTTGGATTTTATTTTTCCTTAATGTGTGATGGTAAAAGTGAAGTGTGGAGTGTAGATGGTGATGGTTTCTAAACTTGAAAGTTCTCAAAAGAAAGCTTTACAATAACTAAAATGAAATCAATTCTTAAGAGAAAACAAATGCATCAAATGGTGAACTAATGACAATGGCCCAGTATCCTTGCTGCTGAAAATGAAAAGAAAGAAAAAACTTGAAAAACAACTCAAACTTAAAGCAAAGCAGCTAATTCACACTACTTTAACTTTTCAGATCCTTTGCCCTTCGGCTCAATCTACCTGGTGGGAAGTAATCATAAACAAGTTAAGCAATATGATATCTAACTGTTCAAGAAAGTAAATTGCATAAAAGAAACTAATCACACTACTTGAATTTTTCAAATCATTTACCCTTCAGCTCAATCTACCTTGGGGAAGTAATCATGAACATGTCAAGCAATATGATAACTAAATGTAAATTGCAGAAAAGAAACTAATCACACTACTTAAACTCTTCTAGTCCTTTACCATTTAACTCAATCTACTTTATGGAAAGCAACCATGAGTAAGCAATATGACAACTAAATCACACTACAATTAGTAATATTCTGATTCTTTGTTGATATAGTCATTTGACGACAGAGAGAAATCATAAATTGATGAGCAGTATGATATCTAAGTAGCAGAAAAATAAACAAGCAAACCACAACTTGAAAAGGACAATGCTGAATTTAAACTTCAAAAAATGAATGTTAGCAGGAAGGACAAGATGATCTCATATGCCAAAAGTTATCAAAAAGATTGAAAAATTGCCCGGGCTTCCTAAGAAAACCTGCAGAAAAGCACTGATCAGTTTATAGCTCTAAGAAAACAAAGGTGAAGATATGAACAACAGAAACATAAAACAACATATTATGTACAAGCTAATGATAAAAACAAAAACATAATGAAACTAAATAAACACTTTACAAGGCTTCAGCGTGCAGGGGCCCTCTTCCACTTTAGCCAATCAAATAATCACACGGCTATCTTCAGAAAAGTCTTCTCATGTATTAAAACAACAACATATAAAACAGTGGGGTGATAAGATAACCAGCAGCGCGGAAATTACATAAACAGTTCAAGGTTCATACATATCAAAAAGCTTCTTCCTAGCGTTCAATGACGCGTTATTTATAATGCAAAAATACTACAGCTAACTAACAACTTCTACGCTATTAACTGTGTTTCCATAGACACATAGATCTCTTCTGCTGAGATCTAGTGTAACTGTCGTCATGTTACTTAAATCTTCGGAGTGGTTGGTTGTTAGATTCATGTTTTAGGAATGATCTCCAGGTGTGCTGATGCCTTCGTGAGCTGAGAACTATGCCACATATCATTCACGTGCCCAAAACAGTGATGTGCCACCGCTGAACTCTTTGGCTGGCCTTGGCTTTGACTTTGGTTGACCGCGGCCTCTCATGGATGATTTGGCCAATTTGAAGGGACACGTTCCATGTCGCTGCCACTTGGAGCTTGCCCATGTAGCTCATTTCTTCAGAGGACACCTAGAGCACAAATTTTAACAAAATAGCTGCGGAATCCTGTGCTAGCTGCAGAAATCTGTGCTGGCTGCGGAAACTGACAAGTTTCCGCAGTTGCATGAACAAAAAAACTAAACCAAACAACAGTCATCAGTATAGTCAGAAAACGATATAAATAATCCTTTTTAGACTATAATGCAATGATTTAACCACTGGATGAATGAAGTGAGTGGAGAATGAGGGCTAAGAGGGTGTATAGGAAGGTGCAAGGTTGAGGCTCAACAAGTACTTATACAAAAATTTAAAACAAAATATCTCCTAACTGAGAGAGATATATTCTAGGAATACTAACTATGTTTTACATAAAAGTAGAGATAGATGATCTCGAAGATAGAAACTGAAAGTGAGTTGCTGGCTTGTTGTCCCCGTTTTTGTTGAATGAGCTGGAGGCAAGCCCTATGATTGAGCATCTTGTTCTATTGCTTGTAATTCTGTGCTAGCTGATTGCTTTTGAATTTTTACTGATACTCTTTAACCTATTATGATACTCTTTACCTGCTTTATCTTCATTCATCTTTTACCAAAATTGACCATGGTAAATACTTCAATTTTCTTTTTACCAAGGTAAATCATAAAATGTCTGTCATATCTGTCCACCAATCATCCCTTGGTATCCTAGTCATTTGTAGCTTTCTGAAGATTTCATCAACCTCTGTGTATTTTACAAAATTTGGCTGTACTGGAAATAAATGTTTCAATTCATGCTCGACATAAAAAAGGTTCTCTAAATTGTCATAGAGAACTCTGCTCGTAGGTAATGCTTTGGGTGCAGATGAACTAGCTGATGAACTAGTTTGGTTATTTGCATACTGATCCAATTTGTCGATATAATCCTCATGCCTCATTAACTTATCATTGATCACTAAAGGACTGGGAAGTCCCTTACTTTGTAAAATGCCAAACTTTTCCATAAATTCATCTATGTCTTCTTACATGTTCTGACATTTTCTTTCTAAGTTTTGCATTAGAGACCTTTTGGTCAAGACTTTCTTGATTTCAAGGATGGTTACAGTTCTATCTTCAATATTCAGCAATTCTAATTGATGCTTGTTCCTACTGTTCAAAAAGTTTATTAGAGGGATAGCTTCCTCAGGCTTCCCTCCTAGCTCTTCCTTGGTTTTGGCAATCTCTTGAAGAGCAACCCTGACTAGGTTAATATGTTCAAAATGATCTGAATTGATGACCAAACATCATTGATTGATTGAGTGATGTAGGTCCATAGAATTTTCCTAATATCTGTTAAAGGATTTTGAAATGTGAGATCCTTTTCCAGAGTTTTTACTTGTTGAGCCAAGCCTTTATTTTTCCTCACTTCTTCAGCAAAATTGATCTTTGACACATCATACTTCTGCTCTAAGGTAACAATTTTTTCCTTTACCTTTTGTAATTCAGAAACTTGGAGTTTCATCTCTTCCATGGACTTGATTAATTCTTCAGTGCTCTGACCTGAAGTTCCTACCTGTGCTGTACCTATACTTGTAATAGTTTCAGCTGTGGCCAAAGGGACATTTGGTGCTAGAGCATATGCAAGTGTTGAAGGGACTGCTGTGGAAACCACTGGTACTACATTTTGATGCTGAGAGGTCGACTCACTTTGCCTGTTTTGTAGTGTTTTTTCTAATTCCTGCTCTGTCTTCCTTAATTGTTCATTTAGCTTGAGGACTAAGTCCATAAGCTCTTCTTCATTCTTCTTTTCAATTACTTCTGCAGTCTGAGGATGCATAAGTGTTGGCAACTTTAACTGTTTTCTCAAGGCAACTATGTCTTCATTTTTCTTCTTTATTAGGGCCTCTGCAGCTTTAACATCCTTTGGGTTATGTCCCAATTCAATAATCAAATCCTCTAATGATTTGATTCTATGGCCTTTTACCTATGAGGAAGCTCTTTCCAGCTGTAACTAAGCAGTGGTATTATTCAGTGAATTCTCCAATCTATGGGCCATCATGGCCTTGTTTGTTAATGTGGAATATACTATTTCCCCCGTCTGCTTATGCAATTCTATTTGATCTATGGGGTGAATGTCCTTGGCCAAGACCTCAGAGTCAGTTTTGAGGTAGTCTGCAAGTGTTTGGGGCTACTGTACTTTAGGTTTTAAAAAACTCATCTGCATTTTTCCTTCCTTGATGTCATAAGCTGACATCAACCTAGCTTGATTGGTAGGAGCCATTTTTAAGTACTGTGTGTAGGCTTGGGCCTTTAACTGTTCATTTTTGGCCTTTATTTCCTTGAATTTTTCTTTAATGTCCAAGTTCTTGTTAGATGAAGGCTTGAAAGATGATACTTCAGCACTTTGCTTTCGTTCAAGCTCTTGTCTTTGGGAACTGAAAGGTGTCCCACCTATTGGGAGTGTATGCTGACTGTCTCCACCTTCTTTCCGCAAACTCCCTGTGGTTTCTTCAAAAAATTCTTCTTCTGAATCTGGATTTAGCCTGTGCCTCTTAGCACTAGGCTGATCCAAAGGACCACTGGCAAAGGTAGCTACTTCCCTGTCTCTTTTTAAACTCTTTTCCTCATTTAGAGGAGTATGCAAAACTGGGGGGATCTCCCATGTTAAATTGAGTTGGATGGGTCTGTGTTTGAGCCTGTTCTTGAAAGATTTCAGGCTTCTTTGACATGCTTGATTGCCCTACTGCTGGAGTACTAGTTCCTTGTTTTTCTTCCTATGATGGTTCTGCAAGGGGTGCACTAGTTTCCTGTGAGTGCCTTTGAGAAGTATCTGCTATAGAGGCATTAGTTCTTGGGGTTTGCTTCTGAGAAGTCCCAACTGGTGCCTGTTCAAAAGAGTCAAAGTCAAGTCTCTTTTCTAGGTCTTTCATTACATTTTCTATATTGACCTGATCACTATCCATCTCAACAAAAGTTCCTTCCCTCCATTCATCCATATTAGCATATTGCTCTATTTTAAGGATTCTGTGATGAAAATAAGGTGATAACTTATTTTTCATTCTCCTATCACAAATGAAACTGTGTGCGTCATATCTCCAACGAAAACTTTTGTTTAATCTCATGTGTTCTAGGATTTCTTATGCAGCTTTGCCTGCTTCTCTATTGTTGCAGAGAAATGGGCCTATGTGATCCTTGATTCTCAACTGTGCTTTCTTCTTGGCCTTGGTAAAGTGAATCTGATCTGAGTTTATCATTTGTCTATAATATTCCAATGCAAACAGCCTCATAGGAACATATTTTGTCAGTTTGAATGGCGGAAGCTCACAACCATATATCCTGATCTCTGTGTGATCCAGGTACAAATAACAGTCATCTACCTTGTACTATTTGGATAGCTGAAGGATCCTTTTTATTTCATCACTAATCCTAGGAGGAGGATTTCCTGTCAACATAGTGGTCACTAGGTGGACAAATTGGTCAATGAATTCATTATATGAATAAGGACAAGCAAATGAATGGTGAAAGATAGAAGTCCAAAAAATGACTGATCTTGGATTACCCTTGTATCAAGTTTATTCACAGAAAATGGGAATTTGTTAGACTGATAGTAGAGGATGTGGTGATATATGAATGTGGAGTGCTTGAAAACTTTTTCATTCTCTAGCCTCATGAACTGGTCATGGATTTTCTTAGCAATAAATGCAGCATAGTTATACTTGACAACAGGAGGCTGACCAGGGGTAAAAAATGGTCATTAAAACTAGGGTCAATTCATCCACATATTCACTAATGTTGAAGCCCATGACTACAACTATCATATCAAATATAGTTTTGCCTGTCTCTGTAAAGAAAAATGACAAATAGGGAGGGGGATTTTGGGGTTGATGTTGCTTATCTATGAAAGTCTAGCAAAGGTGACTGAGTTCAGATTGGGACAATTTAGATGATTTCTCAAGCAAATCTCCAAGGGAAATGGGGGTGAGGGCTTGACTGGGATGAAACTGAAGCATCTCATTGATTGAATCTGTAGTAATGGTGAAGATAATAGTTTGATTTGGGGACATTACTGCTCTGAGGTTGGAATCATAATTGGCATGACACTGATGGATAATCTCAGGGAAAATGCACATAGAGGGGAGAAAGTACATTGGGAGATTTGATTCCCAAAGTCCTATGGTATCATAACCATTCATGTGATTGTCTCGGCATTGGCAAAATACTTTCAGGTGGTCTTTGTCAGTATTCAGGTCTTTTATTTGAAAATATTTATCTGCGAGGGGCAGATAATCTAAATCACGATGGGTGGTAATAATAGGTGCTACGTTGAGGGAAATGGGGGTTTCCATTCTAGTTCTTGTGGATTCAGATAGGAAACTGGGTTTTTTAAGTGAAATTGGTGAAAACAAAGGGTCTAGGGAACTTAAATTTCAAGTGCAGCAACTGAATTATGGTGAAATTTGGGTTCTTTTCAATTAATTGCAGAGAAAGCAAGTATTTACAGGGTTTTCTTGACGAGTATCGGTAAAAACCTGTTTTTAGGGACGGTCAATGGAATGCAGGTACACTGGGTGTGAATGTGTTGATGCCCCGAAAATCGTTGTATCAACATTGGGGGATAACCACCAGGTCCGGACCTTAATATAGCTCCTTTTCCGTTTGGGATGGTGGCTCCGACTGGATATAATGGGACTAGTTTCCCAATAATGAATAAAAGGGGTGGATGAGAGATTGGTTATCTAATCTAATGATAGGCGAATAATTTAATCTATCAACAAAATAAAAGAACTAATACTGATCCGAGGAACAATTATTCTTTGGAAATGTAGCGTTTGATGATCTTTGTCTATCGACAGGCATATAGATGACTCTATCAAATAAACATAGATATTTATTCATTCAAAGATTACTTCATTTAAATAGTTAAACAAAGTGATTAACACAATATTGCTACACTTATCATTTATATCATCGATGCATACATGATTAGAAGAAAAGCACATTGTACACATCCAATAGTGGAATGAATAAAGGATGCTGTTAAAACACATGTATATATCCGATAATAGCAAGAGCGATCAAATGACAATTCATATAAAAAGAATGAGTTCAGACATAGATAATAGTACCATATGAGCTGCTAATCAATCCCAATATCAATCGCTATTTGAAATTCTTCTTCCAACGCAAAAATACTTTCAAACAAAGACAATAGTGCACATTCGCATAAAAGCTTCTTTGTCAAAAATCAAAATGATTGGTCCAATTTTATAAAAGAATATCCCTGAAGTACAATAGTGCAACTTGAGGGTTTAAGTCATATACAAAACTTTACGACCCTTTCTAAATACATGAAAGGGTATATAAATACTAAACTAAGCTAAATATCTATGAAACTAAAATCCTACATAATTGGTATCAATTGATGATAAATATCTCCTTTGTAGCGATTTGGCAGTCGGCGGCATGAATCATCATTCAGGCTGTTTGCCTTTAAACATGAGCTGACTTATCGCAAGCATTGGCTCCACTTCGGGTGGTCTGTTTAGGCGAGAATTGAGTTGGGCGACATAGGTGGCATCTTGAATATCGAGAATGATATACCCGATTGCATCTGTAAGGAATTTGAGGGCGGCTCTCTGGCTGTGTGGTTTGACTAAAAAGAACCAATAGGCGTCCCATGTCAAACTGTTAATTCCTGCGATTAACCTTCCATTTTTCTCTAGTTCCGGGTAACATGACTGCTCCAATATTTTAGCTGTTGTCAATTTGCCTCGAGTACATTGAGAGATCATGTTAGACAAGTAAAGAGTATTATTAACCAATTCAACCAAATTACTAGTGGTTGTTTTGCATCTTGAAATTGCTCTTTCTGCCTTCATTAACTGAGACTGCCATTCTGTAAATAATATCTCTTTATGCGATTCTAAAATCCTTGGTAAATTGACCGCCTATCCCTGATCGGTATCTGGCCATTCAAGAAAATTGGTCAATGTTTCTTTGGCTTGATCCAAGTCTGTTCTAGCCTTTTCCGCTTTCTCACTTATTGATGTCGTTAAATCGCATAATGGTTCTGCTTGGGCGATTTGTTGACATAAAAGCTTTATCTGGTTTATCAATCCCTTATTTATTTGTAATGCCTCTACTTTGAATTCATTTATCTGTGGAAGCTTCTTTGTTTGCTCTAGCTGGGTTGATAACTGAGCAATCTGCTCATCTTTTGACTTCAGAATTTGTTCATTTGATGCTTTTAGTTGTGCCAATGCCTCAGACAGTTGCTTCTGCTTTTGAACTGCGCTGTCATCAATCCTTTGTTTCTCTTCCTGCAATTGTTTAGCCAATTGGTTATTTATTTGTTGTTGTACTACCAATTGTTGTTCTGCCTGCTCCGCCTTTTGCTGTGCTTCTGATAGTTGTGCTTGTAGTGAAAAGATCTCTTGGTCTTTTGTCTTCAATAAACTGCTCACCTCTGATGCCTTGTCTATTGTCGCCGCCGAATAGGCTCCAACATATTGTGATAGTTTTGTTAAATCATCAGAGGGGTCAAATTCCTCTTTCCAAAGCACATTGCCCATCACTGTTTGTTCTGGGAATAAGGAAGGTTGATCAGTCCTTCTCCTCTTCCTCTGTCGTTTCACCACAACTTTATGTCTTGGCCTATAGAAGACATCTAAGGGAGGAATTTCTTCTATCTGCAAAATAACCTGGTCGGAAGGATCCTTTGGGATTATTTCTACTTCTTTTGAACTGGGGAGGACGTTGGTTTCACCTGAAACTTGTTTTGAAGTTGCCTCCTATGTATTAACCTCTTTTGATGTCTCATCATCTTTAGAGCATTCAAGATTTCCGATAATTGAATTGAATTGCTGCCATTCCTGGAGAAATTTCGGGTCAATTTGAGCATTTTCATTTACATTTATGTTGCTCTGTTCCTGCTCTTTCGCCTGGGTCTCCTCTTGTCTTTTCTCATGCACTTCTTCCTGTTTCTTTGATGTAACAAGAGGTTCCTTAATAAGTCGTTGCTCAGGCTTGCTTGATTCTGTTGTTGGGGTTGTCTCTAATAGATCTAGAGGCAGAGTTTGCAACCTCTGTTCTCCAAGTCTGTTGAATTCAACTAATCCTTCATCTTTGTATTCAATTATAGCCAGCGATCTAACTTGGTACATTGACTCGGATGATGAGAACAAGTCCTCGAACCTATCTTCTTTATGCTCGAACTTGGTCAATTTGGCCTATTCGAGTGCATTATAGGCGACTTTGCGTGGATCAAATCGCCTACTAGGGAGAGTTGCCAGAGTTAATGACTTTATTTTTTCAGATTCTTTCTCTGCATGTTTGAAATCATGTAGAGTGTAGATACCACATCTTAGGCGAAAAGAGGGCCAGACCTGCTTCTTATTCTTCTTTAGAGTTTGTGTAACTCCATCGAAGATAATCTGATAGGATATCTCCCTCGCCAGCAGTTTATCAGGTATGTACAAAGGAAGAATGTGAGGTTTGGCTTGACTACCAAAAATTCTTATATAAGTGAACTTTTCCTCCCCGAACCAACTTCCTATTGATGTCAAATCAATCCCTGCTTGGTAGGAAATCTTAGGGGTAGGCTTATTAAAGATAGAATGATGAATGGGCAACATGAAGCCATTACAGATTTGGTATAAATGGTGCTTGTAGTAGGTGTTCCACAACTTCTGATGGTATATGTGAATGGGCGTTGGGTCTTGCGACGTCCACCTCCATCCGAGCACAAGAAATTCAGATTTAAAACACAGGATGTCTAGCATATAAGCGCTATAGTAGAATAGGGGAATAAGCCTTTCAGCGACGCGGGATTTGGTTCTAAAATCAAGAACTGCGGTTGCTAACTTATCGGACAGTATAGTTGCCCAATCCATTATTTCACCATTACATGCCACTTCCATCAAGGGAACCATTTATATAGTAAAATTAGCGGAATCATGTAATCCCCACAACCTACACATCATTATCCCAGCATAGAAATAGGGAGAGCATAGTGAATCAACCGAGTACTTACCCGAAGATTCATGCTTGTGTTTTGCCGGATTTTGCCTCCATTCCCAAATGGGTTCGGATTCAGTCTCGTTCTCATCTCGGAATTTCTCCAGAAATGTCGTGTTGTACTTCTTCTCTGGCACAGGTAAATGATACATTTGCCTCAAATCCTCAGCTTGAAATGAACCAAAGATTCTCCCATCTCTGGTACTGAAGGTTCTGTCTGTGATTGGGATTTCCTGAATTTCCCGTCTCACTACATCCGTAAATGGGAGAATTTGTTCTCGAGCTGCTATCCGATGAAGGAAAGAGTTGGCTAAGTCTTTTAGAGTGGCATCAGATTTTCGAGAACTATCTGTTGAGGCTTGTATTACTGTCATCACTGGTTCTTCGGATTCAATCAAATTATAAGTACCTTGCCAAGTAGTTTTGTCGAGTCCTAGACATGTAGTATCCGATATCAATCCTTTCTTTTTAGTTCCTGGATCAACGATGAGTTGTCCTGTGGCCGGCGAAGCGGAAGCGATTGCAGTTTTCTTAGACTTCTTATCCATTCTGCTTGAATTCGTTACTTCAGAAGAGTTCTGCACAGGAGTGATAATGAACGTAATACAGAAAATTGATAGCGCAAATCGAATATGAGTGAGATATATATTGATAAATGCATGGTGAATTATTAACTTAAGGTGGCCTCATATACAATCTGTGAAAAGATTTTTAGGCTTACTGTTTCATTAAATGGCCGTTAAGACCTGTCAATCCTTTAAATTCCCATCATTTCGATTATTGGCCGAATGATTTGTTTAAGCGTGTCTTAGATGTTTTGGCGGTTGAGCGCAGATGAATGGCTATTCAGAAGACAAGGCTTTTAATACGAATTAATCGTAATAAACCCGCTTTAAGATTTTTTGAAATTCGCGCTTTTGGCCTTATCGCAATCGGGCGTCGGGGAAATCTTAAATTGTTACATTGGTTGTATTTGGAATCCCCGATTGCCGATAGTGATATCGCATCGCGTTGGGAGTATTGACTGGGACACTTTAAAAGCATGCATGGTAAATCGCCGATCGCCGATAGCGATATCACATCGCATCAGAGCGAAAAGGAATTTTATTGTGCCAACTTATTATTGTCGATATCCGATAGCCTATTTCGCATCGGAGAAAACCAATGGGTCTTTAAGTTGTGCCTCTTTTGTCATTGCGATATGTGATCTTGCGATCGCTTTATCGTAATGATAAAAGATTAATCATTTATATATACATAAGACCTTTAATTGGTTTATCAAAAAGGTTTTTTATAATGTTTTTATTTTTTTTTCGGACCTTTTTGAGTAAGACTAAGTTGATACCAATTAAAAATAAAAAGGGACCCATTTCACATTATAGTTTTGGGATAATAATGATATGAAATGGGGGGTTGTTGTAGAGCACAACAGAAGTGAATGGACAAATATTGATGCATTCAAAGATACTAGAGGATCAAATAATCTGACTCATCCATCATTGTTTAAATCACTTTGGAAGCCACTCCAAAATATTCTTGTGTCCGAAACTATAGGAGGATCTATTAAACTGACTCATTATATTGATAACATTTCTTTGAAAGTTGGGGGGAATATAGTAAAAATATCTGTTATTCAGCATTTTGATCCATCTTCAAGTCTAATGCTTGGAATGCCTTTCATTAACTCTATGCTCCCAGTCACTATCAGTGAAGATAAGTTGATAATTAATTTAAAAAAGAAAGCTATTTTTGTGCCTCGATTATTCATAGCAAATTCAAAGGCTCAAACAAAAAATAGTCAAAAAAAGGCTGGAGCGAGAAGACCCCAAAAAGACTCCAACAATTGGCAGGAGGTCTTGCAAATGTATGAAGAAAGGATGGAGTCGAAGAACATACTAAAGGTATGTACTAACTTAAATTGGTCTCCTGAGAAGATCTTTATACATGATAGATTGCTAGAGAGTTGTTCAAATAATCCACAGCAGTTTTGGACAGTAGAAAGCCCTAAGCAGGAGATAGTGACTCTACATGATAATGGAGTTGAAGGAAAACTAATTCCATGTACCCCTATATATGAGCATGAAATTAAGAAACAGATAGAGGAATTGCTAAGCATGAATTTGATTGAGCCCAGTATGTCTCATTACTTTTGCTCAGCGTTTTTGTTTAGAAATCACTCAGAGATAGTGAGAGGCAAGCCCAGAATGGTAGTTAACTATAAACCCCTGAATGCTATTACCTAGGGTTTTCATTACCCTTTGCCCTGACCAGAAACCATTATGCAAAAAATTCAAAACAGTAAAGTATTCAGCAAGTTTGACATGAAATCTGGATACTATCAAATACAAATCTAGGAAGAAGATAGGCATAAAACTGCCTTCACATGCCCTACTTGATTCTATCAATGGAAGATAGTACCATTTGGTCTCAAAAATGCCCCTACATTCTTCCAGAGAAGAATGGATTATTTTTTTGGAAAATATGATTTTTTTGTAACTTATATAGATGACATACTTGTACATAGTCCAGATCTTGAAACCCATTTAAAGCATTTAGATATTTTTCTAAGAGATGTTGAAAATCATGATATAGTCATTTCTGAGAAGAAAATGGTTTTGTTTCAAGACAGTATAGACTTCTTGGGTATCAATGTAGTTAATTTTCAGATTCAAATGCAGCCCCATGTTCTTACCAAACTGTCTTAGTTCCCAGACGAACTAAAAGACACTAAAATGATTCAATGATTTTTAGGTGTCTGAAATTATGCGCACGGATATATTTCCAGACTATCTGAGAAGATGACACCAATAAGGAAACATATCAAAGAAGGATGGTCAGTAGAAGCAACTTCAAAAGTCAGAGAACTCAAATCAGAATGCTAGCAACATCAAAAGCTACAACCACCAAGTGATGGTTTGTTGATTTTACAAACTCATGCTTCTAATAGCTTTTGGGCTATAGTTCTTTTTGAAAAAATGGAGGATGAGAAAGAAGAAAAACTTTTTTGAAAAATAATTATTTTATTATTGAAAAAGAAGCTTTAGCAATTTTTAATGGTATATAGAAATTTGAATTATATCTGGCACCAATAAAATTTCTTATCATGGCTGTTTCAATGAAATTCAAGTATTTATTGTCTGTGAATATTTCTAGATAGCTTGCTAGATGAAGGGTACTCTCATGGAAGATTTGGTTTCAACAATTTGATTTTGATGTTGAATGGCTACCCCGCATTTCCAATTTTTTGGTTGATTCTTTAACTAGAGACATGAATAAAGCATTTTTCACAATTGCTGGAAAAGGACCACTAGAAGGTGACTTCAGCACATTTGTATATAGGTTTAAAGTTCTTGAAAGTCATTTGGGTCATGTTACAGAGGAAATCAAGAAACTCGTGGGCCTGCGATTGAGGACAAATCAATTGATTCGAAAATTCCAGGCATGGCAATCCAAGAATGTTGGCATATCTTTAGGCCTAGATGGTGAGTTGGTAAAGGTATATCCTTTACCTAATATGAAGGTAAAAATTTATTTTAAAAGTTTATCAGATCTATGGTCCAACCAATACACTGAAAGCATGATTTGGATCCTCAAGGTTTTGAATTACTATCAAATGATAGGTGGAATAGATTTTTCTCTAAGCATATATACAAGAGCTCAAATTCTGGATTTAGAATCTATTCAGATTAAAGCTGAAATAAAGAAATATATCTTCTCTTTAAGAATCCCTGATATTTTTGAAGAGCTCAAAGCATCTTTTTTGCAGAGATTTGATGAAAACTATGCACCTAATGACACATTTCCCCAATATCAAATCTTCGAAAAATTTGTCGACTAGGAAATCAAAGAAGGATTTTGCAAAAAGAAGCCATCTATCAGAACGTCCCAATGCATTCAAAAAACATTGCAATATCTATGGAATTTCTCATCTCCTTGGTATTTTCACACTTTAAGATTTTCGAGAGAGCATTTCCCCAAATCCTTTTGCACAAGTATTTTGCCATGAAACAACGGGAGACATTAAGACTAGTAATAATGAAGAAATTATAAAACAACTAGCTCTAAGGTAGATATAATATGGGAACCTAAAGTTAGTAGAAAAGAAGCAAGTTTTGCAGAAAATGGATGAACTACAAGGAGAACCTAAAGTATTAAGATTTGTGATTAATCAAACAGTACTAATCACAATCAACATCATTTCAGGAAATTGGAACAACAATGTAGTTCATATTATCAGTTTAATGTTGTCAAACAAAATCTGTACTTCCATCATTTTGAATTGGGATGGAAATCAAAAGCATATATCAATGACAACTATAGATTATAGAATAGAGGCTTCCACCAACATGTTCTAGATTTTTAAGTGGGAGCTCCTAGATGGCATAGAGTTGGCAGTTAAGCCCTCACCTACGTTCAAAAAAGTATTTAAAGATTCCTTCCTAGATATCGACATGAACCCACTACCTTTTCTAAAAAAGTAGGAAAAGCAAGAAATGATGTTTACTGCACAACAACAGGGTCTCCACAAAATAAAGGCGAATTCGGACCAAGGACAAACATCAAAAGCATCGTCAAAAGACAAAGAAGTAGTAAGGGCATCTAAGAAAGGAAAAGATAATGTTGAAGAATCTACTTTTCAGGACAGATATCTGGATGCCCAAGATCCATGTGAAACAAGTGGGACGAATAGTATTCAAAGATGATAGAGTACGAGTACCTCAAGATGCTTGATAAAAATGCATTAGCAAGATAAGTGTCTTCAAAAGAAGATGATTATGATTCTGACTGAAGTCCAAAAGGACATTGGTAGAATTATTGTACTAGAAAGGTTGAGTAGAAACCTCCGGTGAAAGATAGTGCTTCTATAGTCAGAGATTTCTGATTGGATTGAGAAAAGTATTGTAAATCTTATTTTGAGTTAATATTGAAGCCTGCTGGGCCACCTGTCTGAGGACAGTTTCGTAAACTTCAAAAGAACCTCAAGAAGTAAAGCGAAGGCATTAAAGAAGACCCAAGGAGAGTGAGGTCGTTTCCGCTCGTATTCTTGGTGTGAGGAGTCACGTTTGCTGCCATTAGATTTGTTACCTCGAAGTCTCTTCAAGATTTGGTTAAAAGTAAGTTACTTCCAACTTTGCATCCTGTAATTGGTATCACCTGAGGCATATGCACAAAGTTATTCTTCTTTCTCATCCTTCCTTTTTTCAAAAACAACCACGGCCCAAAAGCTATCAGAAGCATTAGTTTGTAAAGTCAACAAACCATCACCTAGTGGTTGTAGCTTTGGAAGTTGCTGGCATTCTGATTTGAGTTCAACTACTGCTGAAGTTGCTTCTGCTAACCATCCTTCTTTGAGATGTTTCCTTATTGGTGTTGTTTTCTTAGATAGTCTGGGAATATATCTATGCACATAATTTAAGACACCTAAAAATCGTTGAATCATTTTAGTGTCTTTTAGTTTGTCTGGGAACTGAGACAGTTTGGTAAGAACATGGGGCTACATTTGAATCTGACCATTAACTACATTGATCCCCAAGAAGTCTAGATACTATCTTCAAACAAAACCATTTTCTCCTTAGAAAGGACTATACCATGATTTTGAAATTCTCTTAGAAAAATTATTAAATGCTTTAAATGGGTTTCAAGATCTGGACTATGTACAAGTATGTCATCTATATAAGTTACAATAAAATCATATTTTCCAAAAATATAATCCATTCTTCATTGGAAGAATGTAGGGGCATTTTTTAGACCAAATGGTACTACCTTCCATTGATAGAATCTAACAGGGCATGTGAAGGCAGTTTTATACCTGTCTTCTTCCTGCATCTGTATTCGATAGTATCCAAACTTCATGTCAAACTTGCTGAATACTTTATTGTTTTGAATTTTTTTCATAATGGTTTCTGGTTAGGGAAAAGGGTAATGATAACCCTGGGTAATACGATTCAGAGTTTTACAACTAATTACCATTATGGGCTTGCCTCTGACTATCTCTGAGTGATTTCTAACCAAAAATGTTGAGCAAGAGTAATGAGACATACTGGGCTCAATCAAATTCATGCTTAGCACTTCCTCTATCTGTTTCTTAATTTCCTGCTCATCTGTGGGGGTGCATGGAATTAGTTTTCCTTTGACTCTATTATCATGTAGAGTCATGTTGAAGAAGACCCAAGGAGAGAGAGGTCATTTCCGCTTGTATTCTCTATGTGAGGAGTCTCATTTTCTGCCATTAGATTGTTACCTCGAAGTCTCTTCAAGGTTTGGGTCAAAGTAAGTTACTTCCAACTTTGCATCTTTTAATTGGTATCAAAGCCACGTTTCTTTCCTCAGTCAATAAGCTACAGACTGAGTCTGAAGCCAGCCAGGAAGCCTTCAAAAATCTTTTGTTATACAATCTCTTATTAGATAAACGTTGCTTTAGTCAATCTCTAGTCTAGTTTATAAAAGAACTATGTCGAATTTCTTAAGATCTTTCTCCAATATAGATAGACTCACTATTTCTGAAGTAGACTCTCGTTCTCTAGAAACTGATCATATAGAACATGAAAGAGTTGAAGATCTTGAAAGCTAGAGCCCACCTATTTTGAGTTCAAAATAAATTTATCAAGTTCCATATCTGTTTAGTCTATCTAGAAAGAACTGATTGAAAGAAGTCAAATTGAAAATTAAGATTTATGGTCTTTCTTTACAGATAGTAGGCTTGAATTTTTTTATGATGATGAAATAAAAAAATTCAAGAAATATGTGCTGGAAAATAAGTTTTCTTATTTACATTTTGGAGGGATAAGGATAGGTTTAGCTCCACTATTTCGCTACGGGCTTAATACTCCATGTATATCTGAAGTCTTTGACACAAGACATCATAACTATGACAATGCTCGTATCAGAACCATATTAGGAAATTTATGCTCTTGTTGTCAGTATGGTACCATCTACCCAGATTATGCCATTAGTCTATCTGATGTTCATTTAAAAGACTATTGGAAAATCTTAGTAGGAGTCCAAGGTCTAGATATTGTAGAAGATAGTGAGTATCTATCCGTCTTAATCCAAACTTCCTTCCAACTCACCAACACTGTACATCGCAAATTAAAGCAACCAGTGTTAAAAGAATGTGTTACTGTAGGAGTCAGTAATGCTTAAGTGGAAGGTGTCCATTACGACAGAGAAGCCCTTCCAAGTGATTGGTACATTTAGTACAAATCATTGGCATCATCAAACACTCCAAGAAGTAAACTATAAGTGATGGTCATGTTCGTATACTACCTGATAGATCAGATAGGAAACTATCTCACTACTTGGTGTGCACATGCAGAAGATGTCCTTGATGATTTGGGTCGACAAGTAGATTTGATTAATGCCAATCTTAAGCTGCTTTATGATGAGCAACAATTTGAAAAAGACAAAAAAGAAGAGAGGAAGAGAAGGAGCCAGAAGAAAAAGGCCAAGGAAGTCCCTAAATTTAGAATAGACATGAGCACTCCCAATTATTGGGATAAGGAAGAAGAAGAGCAAGAGACAAAAGATGAAATTACTGCCACTAGCACAAAAGAGTCAAGCTCAAAGACCTCTGGTAAATTAACTAGAGTAAAAGAAGAAGCATATAAAGCAGAAAAACAATTTGCTTCAAAGAAAGAAGTTATGACTCTAGATCAATCAGCTTCTAAATTCCCTTTATTTATTTTACCTTTTATTAATAATCAGAATAAAGCTCATGTGTTAAAAGAAGTGTCTAAATACCCACGAGTAGAAGAAGATTTGTGTGTAGCAAATACCAGTGGGTATATTTTGGATTTAGACATTTCAACCAATCCGGGAGAATCCATCATGACATGGATTGGTGCCCTATATCAAATGTAGGTCACCACAAAATTAGATAATGTTTCTATAGTAGTCCTAGCCGAAAAGAGAATGATTGGAATTGTACATGATTGGTGGATGGGACCATCAGATGAAGAGAGAAGAGTAGTCATGGAAGCAAGACTGGCCACATTGGAACTTTTATTGAAAACATAGTTTTTCCCAGAGCCTGTAGATGAGAAAAATCAGTTGATAACAAACTTAAGCCATATGGAACTGAAATATTTAAAATATCTTTATCAATTTGGCAAAGATTTCATGGCAAAAGTCTTTAAGGCTAATCTCTCTAATGATATTACTCAAAAAATATCATTTTTGTCTAAGCTTCCAGGAAACTTAGGAGATCTTATTATGAAAGGTCTAGATGTACAGAATAAGAAACTAGAACAAATATATTGGGTTGCTCTTCTTTTTAGGTGTACAGAAAAGGTTAAGTATCACTGTTGGCAAAAGAAAGCATATGACATTACATCTAGTTCAGAAGTTTGCAGGACCATGTTACTCTGGACACCTTTTAGAAAGAAGAAGAAAATAAAAAATATGGAAAATTCAGACCCAAACAAATATTGAATCCCAAGAAGCCTTTCAGAAAATTTAAATTCTTGAAAAAGAGAAATAGACCAAAGAATAACAATTGTTGCTTCATTTGCAAACAAGAAGACCATTTTGCTCGGAAATGTCCTAATACTTCTTCCAAAAAATTAAAGGCTTCTTTTGAAATTGAAGAATTCAAGGATGATTGGTCTACTTTGAATTCTGAGGACGAAGTTTCTGATGTATATATATTAACAGAAGCTTTTGATGCAGAAGATGAGGTAGAATGTGTACAAACATGAATATTTGTAATTATTGTTATGATGATTTTTCTGAAGAATTGCATTATAGTAATCAATTAGATGAAAGCGACACAGAAGTCACAGAGGACACCACAGATGTTTCAGACAATGACAAAGCCTCAAATAAATCAAGCCAAAAACAACAAGGTAAGCAGCCCGCATCAGTACTCCCATAATTAAATTCTTTTCGTCCATATCAGAAAAACATTGCTGCTTCTACCAGTTTAACCATTCCTGAGACTAATAGAATTGAAGAATAGACTCTATTAAAAAAGATAATTAAAGCAAATAGTGTTATCTATATTCAAGTACAAGTGCAAGTAATAAGTGAATGGATAAATGTTGATGCATTCATAGATACTGGAGGATCAAATAATCTAGCTCGTCCATCATTGCTTAAATCACTTTGGAAACCACTTCAAAATATTCTTGTGTCTGAAACTATAGGAAGATTTGTTAAATTGACTCATTATGTTGATAACATTTCTTTGAAAGTTGGGGGGGATATAGTAAAAATCTCTGCTACTCAGCATTTTGATCCATCCACAAGTCTAATGCTTGGAATGACTTTCATTAACTCTATGCTCCGAGTCACTATCAGAGAAGATTAGCTGATAATTAATTTAAAAAAGAAAGCTATTTCTGTGCCTCAATTATTCATAGCAAATTTAGAGGCTCGAAGAGAAAACATTAAAAAAAAAGCTGGAGCAAGAAGACCCCAAAAAGTCTCCAACAACTGGTAAGAGGTCTTACAAATGTATGAAGAAAGGATGGAGTCGAAGAATAGACAAAAAGCATGTACTGAGTTAAATTGGTCTGCTAAGCAAATCTCTATACATGACATATTGCTAGAGAGTTGTTCAAATAATCCACAACAGTTTTGGACAATAGAAAGCCCTAAGCAGGAGATAGTGACTCTATGTGATAATGGAGTCAAAGGAAAACTAATTCCATGCACCCCCATAGATGAGCAGGAAATTAAGAAACAAATAAAGGAATTGCTAAGCATGAATTTGATTGAGCCTAGTATGTCTCATTACTCTTGCTCAACGTTTTTGGTTAGAAATCACTCAAAGGTAGTCTGAGGCAAGCCCATAATGGTAATTAAATATAATCCTCTGAATGCTATTACCCAGGGTTTTCATTACCCTTTGCCCAAACTAGAAACCATTATGCAAAAAATTCAAAACAGTAAAGTATTCAGCAAGTTTGACATGAAGTCTGGATACTATCAAATACAGATCCAGGAAGAAGACAAGCATAAAACTGCCTTCACATGCCCTGTTGGATTCTATCAATGGAAGGTAGTACCATTTGGTCTCAAAATTTCCCTTGCATTCTTCCAGAGAAGAATGGATTATATTTTTGGAAAATATGATTTTATTGTAACTTATATAGATGACATACTTGTACATAGTCCAGATCTTGAAACCCATTTAAACCATTTAGGATTTTTCTAAGAGAAGTTAAAAATCATGGTATAGTCCTTTCTGAAAAGAAAATGGGTTTGTTTTAAGACAATATAGACTTCTTGGGGATCAATGTAGTTAATGGTCAGATTCAAATGCAGCCCCATGTTCTTACCAAACTGTCTCAGTTCCCAGACGAACTAAAAGGCACTAAAATGATTCAACGATTTTTTGGTGTCTTAAATTATGTGCACAAATATATTCCCAGATTGAGAAACGACACCAATAAGGAAACATTGCAAAGAAGGATGGTCAGTAGAAGCAACTTTAGTAGTCAGAGAACTCAAATCAGAATGTCAACAACATCCAAAGCTACAACCACCAAGTGATGGTTTGTTGATTTTACAAACTGATGCTTTTGATAGCTTTTGGGTCGCGACTCATTTTGAGAAAAGGGGGGATGAGAAAGAAGAAAAACTTTGTGGATATGCCTCAGGTGAATTCTCCCCACACCAAAAGAATTATTTTATTGCTGAAAAAGAAACTTCAGTAATTTTTAATGGTATACATAAATTTGAATTATATTTGGCACCATTAAGATTTCTTATCAAGACTGATTCAATGAACTTCAAGTATTTCTTATCTGCCAAGATTTCTAGATAGCTTGCTAGAGGAAGGCTACTCTCGTGGAAGATTTGGTTTCAACAACTTGATTCTGATGTTGAATGCTTACCCAACATGTCCAATTTTTTGGATGATTCTTTAACTAGAGACACGAATAAAGCATTTTTTCACAATAGCTAGAAAAGGACCACTAGACGATGACATCAACACATTTGTATATAGGTTTAAACTTCTTGAAATTCATTTGGCTCATGTTATGGAGGAAATCAAGAAAGTCGTGGGCCTGCGATTGAGGAGAAATCAATGGACTCGAAAATGCCAAGCATGGAAATCCAAGAATGTTGGCATATCTTTAGGCCTAGATGTTGAGTTGGTAAAGGTATATCCTTTACCAAACATTAAGGTAAAAATTTAGTTTAAAATTTTATCAGATCTATGGCCCAACCAATACACTTAAAGCATGATTTGGATCCTCAAGGTTTTGAATTACTATCAGATGATAGGTGGAATAGATTTTGCTCTAAGCATATATACATAAGCTCAAATTCTGGATTTAGAATCTATTCAGATTAAAGAAAAAATAGAGAAATATATCTTGTCTTTAAGAATTCTTGATATTTTTGAAGAGTTCGAAGCATATTTTCTGTAGAGATTCGATGAAAACTATGCACCCAATGACACATTTCCCAAATATGAAATCTTTGAAAACTTTGCTGATTGGGAAATCAAAGAAGGATTTTGCAGAAAGAAGCCATATATTAGAATGTCCCAATGCATTCAAAGAACATTGCAATATCTATGGACTTTCTCATCTCCTTGGAATTTTCACAGTTTAAGATTTCGAGAGAGCATTTCCCCAAATCGTTTTGCACAAGTATTTTTTCATGAAACAACAAGAGACATTAAGACCAGAAACAATGAAGAAATTATAAAACAACTCGCTCTATGGTTCACAGAATTTGGGAACCTAAAGTTAGTAGAAAATAAGCAGGTTTTGTAGAAAATGGATGAACTACAAGGATAACATAAAGTATTAAGATTTGTGATTAATCAAATAACACCAATCACAATCAACACCATTTCAGGAAATTGGAACAACAATGTAGTTCATATTATCAGTTTAATGTTGTCAAACAAAATCTGTACTTCCATCATTTTTTAATTGGGATGGAAATCGAAAGCATATATCAATGACAACTGTAGATTATGGATTCAACATGCAATAGAGACTTGCACCAACATGTACCATATTTTTAAGTGGGAACTTCTAGATGGCATAGAGCTGGCAGTTCAACCCTCACCTATGTTTAGAAAAGTTTTTTAAGATTCCTTCCTAGATATCAACATGAACCCACTACCTTTTCTAAACAAGTGGGGAAAGAAAGAAATGATGTTTACACCACAACAACAAGGTCTCCACAAAATAAAGGCAAATCCAGACCAAGGACAAACATCAAAAGCATCGTCAAAAGACAAAGAAGTAGTAAGGACAGATAAGAAAGGAAAAGATAAAGTTGAAGAACCTACCTTTCAGGAAACATAATGCGGATGCCCAGGATCCATGTGAAATCAACTGGGACGAAGAGTACTCAAAGATGATAGAGTATGAGTACCTAAATATGCTTGATAAAAACGCATTAGCAGGACAAGTGTCTTCAAAAGAACATGATTATAATTCTGACCGAAGTCCAAAAGGACATTGGTAGAATTATTGTACCAGAAAGGTTGAGTAAACACCGTCGGTGAAAGATAATGCCGACAAGACCCTCAATTATTTCCACTTTGTGTCTTTCTTAGGATATATTAGATTCTTTAAGAGATCTATAAGATTAGAAATCAGCAAAGGGGAAGCCCATATTGTTGGACTGAGTGCTTCTATACTCAGAAACTTCTGATTGTATTGAGCAAAGTATTGTAAATCATATTTTGAATTAATATTGAAGCCTTTTGGGTCGCCTATCTGAGGAAAATTTCGTAAACTTCAAAAGAACATGGAGAAGTAAACTGAAGGAATTGAGGAAGACCCAATGAGAGAGAGGTCGTTTCTACTCGTATTATTAGTGTGAGGAGTCTCGTTTGGTGCCATTAGATTTTTTACCTCGAAGTCTCTTGAAGATTTGGTCCAAAGTAAGTTGCTTCTGACTTTGCATCCTTTAATTGGTATTAGAGCCACGTTTCTTTCCTCAGTCAATAAGCTACAGGCAGAGTCTGAAGCTAGCCAGGAAGCCTTCGAAAAGCTTTTGTTAACAATCACTGATTAGATAAACGCTACTCCAGTCAATCTCTGGTCTAGTTTATAAAAGAATTATGTCAAATTTCTTAAGATCTTTCTCCAATATAGATAGACGCACTGTTTCTGAAGTAGACTCCCGTTCTCTAGAAATTGATCATATAGAACATGAAAGAGTCGAAGATCCTGAAAGCTGGAACCCACCTGTTTTGAGTTTAAAAGAAATTTATCAAGTTCCATCTGTATTTAGTATATCTAGGAAGAACTGGTTGAAAGAAGTCAAATTGAAAATTAAGATTTCTGGTCCTTCTGTACAGATAATAGGCTTAAATTTATTTTGTGATGATGAAACCAAAAAATTCAAAAAATATGTGCTGGAAAAGAAGTTTTGTTATTTACATTTTGGAGGGATAAGGATATGTTTAGCTCCACTATTTCGCCACGAGCTTAATACTCCACGTATATCTGAAGTCTTCGACACAAGACATCATAACTATGACCATGCCCATATCATAACCATATTAGGAAATTTATCCTCTGGTTCTGAGTATGGTACCATCTACCCAGATTATGCCATTAGTCTATCTAATGTTCATTCAAATGACTGTTGGAAAATCATAGTAGGAGTCCAAGGTCTAGAGATGGTACAAGATAGTGAGTACCTGTCTGTCTTAATACAAACTTCCTTCCAACTCATCAACATTGTACATCCCAAATTGAAGAAGCCATTATTAAAAGATTGTGTGACCGTAGGAGTCAGTAATGCTCAAGTGGAAGGTGTCCATTACGACAAAGAAGCCCTTTCCAGTTACTGGTACATCCAATACAAATCATTGGCATCATCAGACACTCCAAGAAGTAAAACCAAAAGAATATTTGTAAGTGATGGTCATGTTCATATACAACCTGATAGATCATCCATACTGTGACCAATTTTTATGCCACAAAAACATTTTTACCAGCCATTTCAGAGTCTGAGTAACCATTGACTAGCGATCGCAAATCCTTTTCACACAATATGTATAGTCATCCATCACATGAAGCCACTGTATATATTCCATCAAATCAATTGTATATTCCTGAATAAAAGACGTTTTTTGCTGTTGATAATATGTTCCACACATATGTTTCTAATATCTCACTTATAGAGGAATTCCAGTATGCTAACCATAGATATATCAAAGGGGGAAAGTGGCCACCAAAAACAAAATTTTTCTCTTCCTCATCCCAGCCAAGACAACCACCCACAAGAGCTGATTGTGCACCAATATTAGAACATAACTCCTAGAATCCTACTGATCTTGACCACGGCTATCAGATAGGAAACTATCTCACTACTTGGTGTGCACATGCAAAAGATGTCCTTGATGATTTGGGTTAGCAAGCAGATTTAATTAATGCCAAACTTAAGCTGCTTTATGGTGAGCGACAGTCTGAAAAATTCGAAAAAGAAGAGAGGAAGAGAAGGAGATAGAAGAAAAAAACCAAGGAAGTCCCTAAATTTAGAATAGACATGAGCACTCCCAGTTATTGGGATAAGGAAGAAGAAGAGAAAGAGACAAAAGAAGAAATCACTGCCACTAGCGTAGAAGAGTCAAGCTCAAAGATCTCTGGTAAATTAAATAGAGTAAAAGAAGAAGCATATAAAGCAGAAAAACAATTTGCTTCAAAGAAAGAAGTTATGACTCTAGATCAAACAACTTCTAAATTCCCTTCTTTTATTTTACCTTTTATTAATAATCATAATAAAGCTCATGTGTTAAAAGAAGTGTCTAAATACCTGTGAGTAGAAGAATATTTGTATGTAGCAAATACCAGTGGGTATATTTTGGATTTAGACAATTCATCCAATCCGGGAGAATCCATCCGGATATGGACTAGTGCCCTATATCAGATGCAAGACACCACAAAATTAGATAATGTTTCTATAGTAGTCCTAGCCGAAAAGAGAATGAATGGAATTGTACATGATTGGTGGATGGGACCATGAGACGAAGAGAGAAGAGCAATCATGGAAGCAGGAATGGCGACATTGGAACTTTTATTGAAAACATAGTTTGTCCTAGAGCTTGTAGATGTGAGAAAACAGTTGATAACAGACTGAAGCCATATGGAACTGAATGATTTAAAATATCTTGATCAATTTGGCAAAGATTTCATGGCAAAAGTCTTTAAGGCTAATCTCTCTAATGGCACTGCTCAAAAACTATCATTTTTGTTTAAGCTTCTAGGCAACTTAGGAGATCTTATTATGAAAGATCTAGATGTACAGAATAAGAAAATAGATAAAATATATTAGGTTGATCTTCTTTTTAGGTGTACAGAAAAGGTTAAGTATCTCTGCTGGCAAAAGAAAGCACATGACATTACACCCAATTTAGAAGTCTGCAAGACCATGTTACCGTGGACATCTTTTAGAAAGAAGAAGGAAACAAAAAAATATGGAAAATTCAGACCCAAACGAATCTCCAATCCTAGGAAGACTTTCAGAAAATTTATATTCTTGAAAAAGAGAAATAGACCAAGGAATAACAATTGTTGCTACATTTGCAAACAAGAAGGCCGTTTTTCTTGGAAATGTCCTAATACTTCTTCCAATAAATTTTAGGCTTGTTTTGAAATTGAAGAATTCAAGGATGATTGGTCAACTGTGAGTTCTGAAGACAAAGTTTCTGAGGTATATATATTAACAGAAGCTTATGATGCAGAAGATAAGGTAGAATGTGTACAAAAGATGAGTATTTGTAATTATTGTTCTGATGATGATTTTTATGAAGAATTGCATTATAGTAATCAATCAAATGAAAGTGACATAGAAGTCATCGAGGACACCACAGATGTTTCAGACAATGACACAGCCTCAAAGAAATCAAGCCAAAAACAGTAAGGTAAGAAGCCCACATCAGTACTCCCTGAATTGAATTCTTTTTGTACATATCATAAAAACACTACTACCTCTACCAGTTTAGCCATTCCTGAGACTAATAGAGTTGAAGAACAGACTCTATTAAAAAATATTATTAAAACAAATACTGTTATCTATATTCCAGTACAAGTGCAAGTAAGAAGTGAATGGATAAATGTTGATGCATTCATAGATGCTAGAGGATCAAATAATCTAGCTCGTCCATCATTGTTTAAATCACCTTGGAAGCCACTCATTGTCTAAAACTATAGGAGGATCTGTTAAACTGACTCATTATGTTGATAACATTTGTTTGAAGGTTGGGGTGAATATAGTAAAAATCTTAGCTATTCAACATTTTGATCCATCTGCAAGTCTAATACTTGGAATGCCTTTCATTAGCTTTGTGCTCCCAGTCACTATCAACACAGATAAGCTGATATTTATTTAAAAAAGAGAGCTATTTATGTGCCTCGATTATTCATAGAAAATTCAAAGGCTCGAAGAGAAAGTAGTCAAAAGAAGGCTGGAGCAAGAAGACCCCCAAAAAGACTCCAACAATTGGCAATAGTTCTTGCAAATGTATGAAGAAAGGATGGAGTCGAAGAACAGAAAAAAGGCATGTACTGACTTAAATTGGTCTGCTGAGTAGATCTCCATACATGACAGATTGCTAGGGAACTGCTCAAATAATCCATGGCAGTTTTGGACAGTAGAAAGCCCTAAGCAGGAGATAGTGATTCTACATGATAATGGAGTCAAAGGAAAACTAATTCCATGCACCCCCACAGATGAGCAGGAAACTAAGAAACAAATAGAGGAATTACTAAGCATGAATTGATTGAGCCCAATATGTCTCATTACTCTTGCTCAACTTTTTTGGTTAGAAATCACTCAGAGATAGTCAGAGTAGAAACCATTATGAAAAAATTCAAAACAGTAAAGTATTCAGCAAGTTTGACATGAAGTCTGGATACTATCAAATACAGATACAAGAAGAAGACATGCATAAAAATACCTTCACATGCCCTGTTGGATTCTATCAATGGAAGGTAGTATCATTTGGACTAAAAAATGCCCCTGCATTCTTCCAGAGAAGAATAGATTATATTTTTGGAAAACATGATTTTATTGTAACTTATATAGATGACATACTTGTACATAGTCCAGATCTTGTAACCCTTTTAAAGCATTTAGAGATTTTTCTAAGAGAGGTTCAAAATCATATTATAGTCCTTTCTGAGAATAAAATGGTTTTGTTTCAAGATAGTATATACTTCTTGGGGATCAATGTAGTTAATGGTTAGATTCAAATGCAGCCCCATGTTCTTACCAAACTATCTCATTTCCCAGACGAACTAAAAGACACTAAAATGATTCAACAATTTTTAGGTGTCTTAAATTATGTGCACAGATATATTCCCAGACTATCTGCGAAAATGGCGCCAATAAGGAAACATCTCAAAGAAGGATGGTTAGTAGAAGCAACTTCAGCAATCAGAGAACTCAAATTAGAATGCCAACAACTTCCAAAGTTACAACCACCAGGTGATGTTCTGTTTATTTTAAAAACAGATTCTTCTGATAGCTTTTGGGCCATAGTTATTTTTGAGAAAAGGGAGGATGAGAAAGAAGAAAAACTTTGTGCATATACCTCAGGTGAATTCTCCCCGCACCAAAAGAATTATTTTATTGCTAAAAAAGAAACTTTAGCAATTTTTAATGGTATACAAAAATTTGAATTATATCTGGCACAGTAAAATTTGTTATTAGGACTGATTCAATGAAATTTAATTATCTCTTGTCTGCCAAGATTTCTAGACAGCTTGGTAGAGGAAGCCTACTCTCATGACAGATTTGGTTTCAACAATTTGATTTTGATGTTGAATGGCTACCCGACATTTCCAATTTTTTGGCTAATTCTTTAACTAGAGACATGAATAAAGCAATTTTCACAATCGCTGGAAAAGGACCACCATACAATGACTTCAGCACATTTGTATATAGGATTAAACTTCTTGAAAGTCATTTGGGTCATGTTACAGAGGAAATCACTTCTTTTTTTTTGGAGCATATTTTTGACACTTTAAATTTTCTTATGTATGAAATATAAATATTTGTTTTTAAATGTTAGTGATTTTCATCCTGATTTTGAAACATGTTTATGCAACATACCTTTTTTTTTAGAGGGCTTATTTTCCAAACTTTAAAATTTATTATGTCTAGTTTTTTTTGAAATCATGATTACTTAACGAATTTGAAGTTGTTTTATTTATTTATTTTACATGTTGATTACTTAAAAAAGAAAATAATATATATATATTATATATATATATTATATATATAGATATATAGATATATATATAGATAACAAAACAAAACAAAACAAAAAACAAAAAATAACATAAAAAATGTAAAAGAAAAAAAATTATCTCGTAAACCATAAAAGAATTTGAATCCTAAGAAATGTCGATTACTAGATACATGCCATAACCTCAAGGACCTTTTGGAAGTTCATCAAGGTCCATTTATAGGGGAGAACCATAAAGGTCTTTACAAGATCTTAACTACTTCATGACATGCTCAATTAGCTATTAAACTAGTTATGTTAGGATCTTTAACTATTTTTGTAGCTCACCACATGTATTTGGTGCCTCCCTATCCATACCTAGCTAATGATTTTTACTTGAATATAATTAGGGTTCTATCATGGCATTAGAAAGGAACCCATGAATGTGTCACTTCCACAATTTTTAACTAAATTTCAATATACTATGTAAAAATGAAAAAAGAACATGAATGAAAATTCATTTCAATTATGAATATCAATAAAAAGTTACTCCGACTGTGATAAAAGAGTCTAGTAGTTGCGAGCCATCACATCAGTTCATGATAAAATCCATAGAATACAGAAACATGGAGTTCTCTTGACCATTGGTATGGCCTGTGAAGATTTTAGCTTAACAATTGCAAATTTTCCAAGAGGGAAAAAATTGTCCTTTTCTATTAACAAAAAAAAGGAGTACGGTAGCATGAGTTGTTCGGACATTAAAAAAAAAACCACATCCTAGAGCATAACAAGCAGGCATTAAGTGCTAATATAGAACAAATATTAAAAAATCCTAGCAAAAACATTGTGTAAACATATATCCATACAATAAGAGACAATATATATCTGAGGCAACATCTGTCCATGTAGATACACAAAACTTTAGTAAAAAAACTATACTGCACTCAGTAGATAAAATTCTCACACAAGCCCTTCAAAGTGCAACAAAAAGGGAATAGTGGCAAACGTTTCAAAGTTATTCCAGCCAGACGAGTTGGCCATTTGAAAGATTGATTTTCCCTTAACAGAGCATCCATTCTCCTTGTCTCTTCTATAAAACTATGTTCCCCATAGCCATGGTGAGAGGCTTCTTGGATAGCTAATTAACCTTATGGTTCCAATCCCTAAAATTGTGCTGGAAAACAAGGAGCTCGAATTGCATTTTTAGTTTGGCAATGCGTTCCATTTAGTATTGTAGGTGAAAAAACCGAATTCCATTTATCCTAACAATCTAATTAATAATGCACTTTGAATCACCAAAGGCCTGTAAATATTTCATGTTTAAGGAGGTCAAAACGTGCATTAGTGCCCAACATGAACATATTTTAGCTTTTTTGTTGGTGCTTGATCCAAAATTGGCCTAGATGTGATCAAACAAGTTCCCTAGAAGCAGAAGAAGTGTTTGCCCTCCATAGGATCCGTCTTGTGAGGCTCCATCAAAGAAACACACATTATCAAAGAGTGGGCTTGGTGGATAATGAAATGGATGGGTCCTCTTAGGATATAAATGCCTCAAGTAATCCTTAAAGAATCCTAAAATCTACGACATAATGTAGGGGAGACTAATGGTTTTCCCTTCAAAAGGGAGAAGGTTACATACCTTCCAGATACCCCAAGCAACAAATATATGTAAATATTTAAAGAAGCCATATTATTATTCCACCTCTACAAACAACCCTCTAGGGAGGATAGGGAACTAGAATCCCATATTTTGAGCAAATCCATCAAAGCCTTCCATAGTGATATCGAATACGCACACTAGAAAAATAAATGACCCGCCAATTCAACACCTCGTTGGCACACACATCACATACTAGGACCATTGAAAGCTCCTAGGAGATCCAAATGAAGCATCCTAGTTTTGGCATAATCGACCATTTCCATATCTTGCTAGTCTACCAACTGACCCTAGGAAACAAGAAATTAGCATAGATTGAATGGTAGGATAATTTGGCAGTGATCTGGCCAGCGAGGGTGTTGCATATCCATACTAAGTAATCTTGTTTGTGTTTTAAGAAATGGCCATTTGACTCTTGGTTATTAATGAATGAGTCCCATTTTGAGGCCAATGGGCCCTGCAACCCGATGGTCGAAGTCTAGCCACAAAGGGGAGGCATCTGCTAGGGGAAAAACGAAACATGACAAAGATGAGAGATGCTTAATTCATTGAGACAAGCAATTCATATTGGATATAAATGATCTTGAGAAGTACCACATATAAAGAAGTATTTTCCAAGATTGACCAGATGCCCATTTCCAACTGTCCGAATAAGCCCATTCTGAATCCAGGGAAGGGGCTCCATCAAACCTCTTCAGATATTTGAGCCAAATCTACTTTTTCATGGATTGATAGACCCTAACCACTTCGAGAATCAAAGTTTATGAAGATACTTATCTGCAATGACGTGACACCAAACTCCCAAGCCTGTAATGGCCCTCCAGAAGATCGTCATGGCCACATAAATTCCAAACCATTGAAAATTTTTGAATCCACATCCCTCATATTTTTTGGGCTATGAAAGTAGATCCCATTTATCCAAATGCATTCCAACCCATTGTTTCTTGACAGTCGAAAGGAAATTAAACAGTTTGTAGGATCTTCCTTGTGGTGGATTTTGGAATCATAGATAGTGAAATACAATATACATGAATGCTCTCAAGGACCGCTTTGAGCAAGGTCATTCTGGAACCAATGGAGATCCACCTATAACACCAATTGCATATTCTCTTTTTAACTATTTTATTCAACCAAGACCAATCCCCCACCAAATAACTATTGGGCTTGAGATGATGACCTATATAGCATAATCCATGCTAAATGGATACGATCTTAAAAGGAAGGATGGAGGAAATAGAAGTATTGGTCACGTATGAAATGTTATTACAGAGAAAATAAGACTTTTAATGACTAATCAACATGTTAGTAGCAAAAAAATTAAAATAGTAAATAAATATGATGATGAAATCTCCATTAGGAAATAGTGATCTCCACAAATATTAACATGCCATCCACAAAAACTAGATGTGAAAGAAACACTGACATTGAGACTTTAACACCTTTAATAAGCCACTCTATCTTGGTTTAGTTGATCATATAGCTCAAATATTAAATAATGAGAAGGAATAAAAGAGGTGAGACAGGGTACCCTTTTCTTAATCCCCTAGTGCAAGAAAATAAATCAATAGGTGCACCCGATGAGCGCAACAAATTCTTTTAAACTGGTACACCCCATTATCTGGCTCATAACCTTATAATTGAGACCAATCTGAAGACAGGGCAGTATATGGAAACTCCAATCCACCTTGTTATATGCCTTCATCAAGTCTAATTTAAGAATCATTGCATAATGCTTTTTGTTGTTAATAGAATGTAAAGCCTCTTGAGATGACCTAATAGCATCATGAATAATTATACTAGGGAGAAAACCAAATTGTTTAGGCAATATAGAAGACGAGAGAACTGCTTTTAAATGAATAAAAATGACCTTCGCAATAACCTTATATATGAGATTGCATAAAAATATAGATCTGTAGTCATTGAAGGTGCACACATTTTAACATATTGGAATAAGTGCAATGAAGGTGGCATTAATAGCCCCCGCAATCTTAACAATTTCCATTGCAAAGGTATTGTTTGTTTAGATTTCTGAATATATTAGAAGATGAGGTAAAAGCATACTTACATGTCCATTTAGACCAAAGCATAAGATACAGAAAAGTAAAATGTAAGGTGAAGGATGAGAAGAAAAAATGTCGTGAATACGGAAGTGTCGGGATTCCATTTCAAGTGGGTGGTGGATAATTGCCTATATATTATTTTGTAAATGTTCAGAGTAAGTTTAAAGGCCTGGTTGAAAATTTCCAAATTTATTATTCCATGCTCAGGGAAAAAAACTTTTACATTCCTTACAGACAGGTTAATTGAGAAATTCCAATTTCAATTCTCAACTAGTTTACATAATACATCATAACATGAACATAACCAATTTAGTTGTTTCCTAGATACTTATGCTACTTAAATTTAAAATATATAAATATTTATGAATTTTACATGAAAAACTAAAATGAATGCACAATAATTTTCAAATTTTAAGAATAACTACTATGCAAGTATTCATTTTTCTAAGTTATTAATTTTTATTTAAAAAAGATACAAATTAAAATAAAACAATTTAGAAATAGTTTTTATTTAAATGTAATTATGTATAAAGTTTTAGATTATATTTTATATTAATTGGAGAAATAATTTTTTTTAGATAAAATATAACTGTTTAAATTTAGATTTTATTAATGAAACTCTTATATACTTAACTATGATAGTGGTTTAGAATTTTTTCTATTTGATTAAATATAAAATATAATTTTTTATGATTTTATATAATATTGTTTGTTTATTTATTTATTTTTTGGTAAAAATTTAGTGGATGATTTGAACCCAAAAACTTATAATTCACATATTAATTCATAACTACCCAAGACCCAGAGGCATCTGGCGGTATTGAAAGTCTACACCCTTATGGGCTATCAACAGGGTAATTCTAAGTGGCATGGCTTTTCTTGAATAACAATGATCATTTGACCTGCATTCTCAGGTGGCATGTTTTTTTTTTTAATAACGGTTGTTTTTATAATAACAGTGATGAATAAGCCTATATTCTCAAAAACCAACAAACACGTAACTATAATTTTCCTCACTAGTCGTTTGACCATTAAATTATGACATATTTTCCACTGTGAAAAAAATTATAATTATACTCTATATAAACACGTTGTAACACCCCATTAACACAGGTACTTGTTGACTATTTTGGTTTACTATAACTTTAGTTAATTACTTAGTTAATGAAACTTCTAATACACATGCTTACAGGAAAGCCTATCGAAACTTAAGGAAATTTTATAAAGAATTATCTATGGATATATTAAATTGCATATTTTGTTATTTAGGTGGATGAGGTTGGGAACTTTGAGGAGAGACCCTAAACGAATTTGTCTAACTATCAAACATTTATGCTAGTTATGATTATGTGTTCTCTCTTCCTTGGAGATAAATGGATCTTAGAGGGGAGAGGGGGGTTTCTACTTACTTTTTCAATTTTCAAAGGAAAAGAGGAGAGGAGACTAGACAAGGACGCATGCAGTTGCATGTTGTAGGTGGAGGAAAATTCATGAGCTAGATTGGACCTAGTGGAAGACTCCATATAGAAAAACTTTGAATTGTACCTGGGGAACCTCTCGAGGTCTACAAGTTGATCTGGGTTAGTCATTTTCACTAAACTACTTTGGTAGTTGGGGAATCTTTGGGGGCGGGATCTGGATATAATTTTCGATCTCATTGGAAGGGTGGATGGTGCTCTTCTGACTAAGTTCCTAGATTATCCATTAAGCTCAAATAATTATTTTTAAAGTTGGCTATTGTAATGAATGTCTTGTGAATAAAAGGTATATGTCTGAGTTCAAATATTGTACTTGCTTATTGTCATTTTATAAGATGTAATTCCGAATAATGAAGGTTTATGTGCTCTAGATTAAAAAGAAGTGAATATGCCAAGTTTGTGTTACTAAAAAAAATACCATTCCATTACAAAGGTGGTTTTATGCCAATATTCTTTGGTGATCCTCACCTAGTGGTACCCTAAAAATCCATCAGTAAAAGAGTAAGCTTCCTGTCATCCCACATTTTCCAGAATCTCATCTGTGAATGGGGTAGGAAAGGGATAATATGAGGTACCTAGGGAGGTACAAAGGGGAATAATAATAGATGGGTGGTCACATAGTGGAAAGCAATAATTTTAAGAAGATTTATTCACAAGAAATTTCCTTGGAAGTTAAATAGAACGATATAAATAAGTAGAATAAACACAATAATAATTATTGTGAATAATTTTAAATCATAGCAAACATGGCTTATGGATTGATTCATTCCTTAAGGAATTAATGGTATCACCCTACTTCAAGAGTTTTATTTACATTATTTTGTTCATTCTTCGATTATTTAGATATATTATGTTATTCTCGATTTAATGTATTTCTTCTATTTTTAGATATATTGAGTTTCATTACATCACACATGAAAAATATTATTACAATTAATAAGGTCCAAATATATTGTTTCATGGCCCTTAATTCTAGATCACATCCTCCATTCATAGTGACATTTGTTGCTTCTTATGAAGATATTCCTACCATCAAGTAATTTTACAAATTACATTCTAAATTTATAAGTATATCAAAATATACCTCAAAATGGTTTATTGTAATTTTTGTTGCATATTTTCATGTCTCTTTCTTAGTTGGGTGGTTGTAGGTAGTAAATTTTTAACAATGAAAAAGATAGAATGAAGCCATAACAAGTAACTAGAAAATCAAAATCTTAATTGGAAAAACCTTGTGATTACCAAAAATGATGTCTTCTTAAACAAATTTATCAATAGGAGGCAGGTGAATTTATTAGTCTATATATTATTAGATTCCTATGAAGGAATTCGATATGGATTGTGAACAATTATGTCAATGTTTAACTTTCAACATAATTTACATTTATTGGATTTAGATCAACATCAAACAACCTCTTACAACACATTACATGGTTTTCTTTCACAACACCAATAGCTATGTTCTTTAGAAGACTTTGAAATATTTTTATACAACAATAGGAACCACTTATGTTTCCATATAGCATTACCATGTATTTGGAAATTCATTTTGAATGTTCAGTTACTTTAATGGCTTAACTATTTTAATAAGATGTGAAACCAAGTTTTCAATCTAACAACGAAAACACAGAGTGATGAATAAGCCTGTATTCTCAAAAAACAACCAACAAGTAGCTATAATTTTCCTCACTGGCCGTTTGACAATTAAATTATGACATATTTCCCACTGTGTAAAAAAAATTATAGTTATACTCTATATAAACACGTTGTAACACCTTGTTAACACAAATACTTGTTGACTATTTTGCTTTATTGTACCTTCAGTTAAAAATTTAAAAGAATTATCTATGGCTATATTTAAATGCATATTTTGTTATTTAGATGGATGAGGCTAGGAACTTTGAGGAGGGACCCTAAATGAATTTGTCTAACTATCAGACAATTAGGGCAATTATGATTCTTGGTTCTCTCTTCCTTGTATATAAATGGATCTTAGTGGGAAGAGGGGAGTTTCTACTTACTTTTTCAACTTTCAGAGGAAACGAGGGAGAGGACACTTGACCAAGACAAGTGTAGGTGCATGCCACAGGTGGAGGAAAAATCCTAAACTACACTGGACCCAGTGGAAGGCTCCATATAGAAAAACTTAAGACTGTACCTGGGAAAGGTCTTAAGGTCTACAACTTGTCCTAGGTTGGTCATTGTCACTAAACTACTCTAGTAGTTGGGGAAGCTCGGGGGGAGATCTGCACGTAACTGTCGATCTCATTAGAAGGTTGAGGGTGCTCTTCCGACTAAGTTCCTGGATTATTCATTAATCTCATATAAGTATTTTTAAATTTGGTTGTTGTAATGAATGTCCTTTGAATGAAAGGTATATGTCTGAGTTCAAATATTGTAATTGCTTATTATCCATTTATAATATGTAATTCTGGATAATGAATGTTTATGTGCACTAGATTAGAAACAAGTGAATATGCTAAGTCTGTGTTACTGAAAATAACCCCAATCCATTACAAAGGTGGGTTTATGCCGATCTTCTTTCGCGATCCTCACCCAGTGGTACCCTGAAAATCCATCAGTAAAAGAGTAAGCTTCTTGTCATTCCACATTTTCTAGAATCTCATCTGTGAATGGGGTAGGAAAGGGCCCATGTGCACAAGTGTTGTTCAAATTTCGCAGGTCCACACAAATTCTTATCTCGCCTGCATTCTTATTTTGAACCACCATCGGCTTGATCCATTTTAATTATTTCACTAGTTCAATGGTTCCTTCTTATAACATCTTCTCTAGTTCCCATTTGACTTTCTACTTATAAATGGAATTTGATCGATAGGGTCATTCCTTCATAGGATTTGCATCGGGTTTTAAAGGAATCCTCATTTCTCTTAAATCCCCAATTATTCCCCTCATTTATTCAAAGTTATTAGGGGACAAGTATTGATACTCACAATAATTTTTCAACCTTCTCAATGGTGTCATCATTCCAATAATCCCTAATGGTCACCATCTTGGGATGTTATTATGTCCCAATCTTCATCTTCTGAGTCTTGATCGGCTACGTGTACTCCACAAATTGTAATGGTGGTCCACCTATCACGCATTCTCCTTCCACTTCTAAAATTTGTATGTTTCAGTGATCATCTTCATCTTCTCCTTGCTCCATGATATTGTAGCACTCCAAAAATTCCTGGACCCGCTACTGATTTTTATGCACAAAACTTTGGGGTGCACTTCCCAACAATGTTAGTTCCCTTGCAACAAATATATTTTTTCATAGCACCTTAAATGCTCCATCCAGCGTTCTTGCTTCTTCTTCAAAAATGGACATAACTTTCAAGTTCTTCACCATTTCGTTCTAATCTTGTGTTCCTCTATGAACTTCTAGTTCAATATACCAATTAGTTGGAATGGTGTCTAGGGTGTAGATGAATTGATGTACCTACTCCTATTCTAGCACTCACCCTTTAGTCCATGCTAAAACACACCCTTCAGGTGTGTCCTAGGGCACTCCATGCCTACACATTTATCTCCATGGACCCAAGCGTTGGTCCTGAATCTAACCTTCATCAATTTTTTACATTGTTGCCATCCCACGAATTGTTATTTATGTGCAACTCACCATCTGGTTAGGGTGGTGAGCAACATAATGTCTAGTGAAAGAATCCTTTTACAGTACAATATTTTGTCCTCATACTCTTGTACAAAAATATCTACTTATAACAACCCTTCAAAGTGGACGTGTTATGCACTTCATTCCTTATCTAGCGCACCATCCTCATAATATGCACACATCTCTGAGTACTAACTTCATGAAATTGATTATGCCAATTCTCCAAGGCTTCTTCTGAATATGAGGTGCAAGATCTAATGTTGCAACAACTTAGTACTCTGTCAGCTATAAGATTTACATAATCATCCCATCAAGATGTTGTAGGTTTTAACCCCGTACAGAAATTACCTGCATATGAATTCTAAAACACAAAAAATAAACAATGTGCAAACATAACACATCAAACACATATACACAAAGATTTTCCCCTGGATCCCAAAATTGGGACTACTAGCTTGATTTTTCATTATGTTCCTTTCAATGTTATAATACATATTTATACATGCCGAACACCATATCTGTATCGTAATCCTATCACGCCAAACCATGGACTTTAAATCTGCGTTCATAAACCATGTGAAAAACTTGCACAAAACCATATCTGGTCCCCACCTAACATAGGGTCCATAAAGTGGGTTACGGTTACACCTCAACCCCCTATGCCCCCCCCCCCCCCCCCCCCCCCCCCCCCCCCCCCCCACACTACACAATCGCGCAACCAAGGGGGTGCTCCACCCCCCCTCTAACCCCCATTTAACTACATGGCTATTCATGGAAAGAATATATCACAACCCAACATTCTCCCACTTGTTCTTCCACACGGGGCCACAAAAGAGCACAATGCATTTTTCCAGGCCCTGAAACGCCCATTGTTTCTCTACACCAAAAGAACTTCTCAGAGCTCACAGATTTTGTCAATCATCTGCAGTATTCTTCAAAGTGTCCACCTTTACCAGCAACACCTTTTTGTCTTCTATCATATCCCTCACAAAGTGATACTGAACATCAATGTGCTTTGTCTTTGAATGATATGCAGGGTTCTTTGCCAAGAAAATTGTAATTTGGCTGTCACAATCTATCCTTATAGCTTCTTGTACTAACCCCATACTTGAACACAATCTCCACAACCAAACTGCATCCTTGCTTACATGAGTGGCTGCCATGTATTCTGCCTCTATAGTTTATAGTGCCACTACAGATTGTTTCTTACTCATCCAACTGACTGCACCTCCAAATAGGTTAAACACATGCCCACTTGTAGATCTTCTCTGATCCAAATCTTCAGCCCAGTCTACATCAACAAAGCCATGAATATCTAACAGTCTGGCCAATCCTGGTCTTCCTTGGTAGCACAAACCATAATCACTAATGCCACTCAAATACCTAAAAACCCACTTCATTGTTGTCTAGTGCTTCTTCCCTGGTTTTGACATAAACTTGCTCAATACTCCCACTGCATGTGCAATGTCTGGTCTAGTACAAACTTGCATGCATTAGGCTACCAACTGCACTTACATATGGAACACGGGACATGTCGTGTTCCTCTTCTTGTGTCTTAGGACACTATTCAGCAGATAACCTCACACCTACAGGAATAGGAACCTTCACTAGTTTACTATCCTGCATATTAAACCTCTGCAGTATTGTCTCGACATACTTCCTCTAGTTTAACCAGAGCTTCCTCTTTGTACGATCTCTTTTAATTTCCATGCCCACATTATAGTTTGCAACACCAATTATCTTTCATGCCAATTTAGGGGGACAATTGGGTCTTCAATCCTGGATAATTTCTTTGTCATTCCAATAGCACATATCATCACATATAAGGACCAAATAAATAACATATTCACCAATTAATTTAAAATACCATAGTGATCTGCTTTGCTTTGGTGAGGCCAAGTCCCCGTATAAATGTTATCAAATTTTGATACCACATCCTTCGTGATTGTTTTAACCCATATAAAGACTTCTTTAACTTACATACCAGTTCTTTCTTACCCTTCACCGCAAAGCCTTCATGTTGTTCATGTAGATCTCCTCTTCCAGATCCCGTGAACAAATGTTTTCTTCACCATCTGTTCTACCTCAAAATCAAAAGCAGCAACAACAGATAAAAGTAATCTAATAGAAGTTACCTTGGCAACAGGAGAAAAAATATCACCGAAATCAATTCTCGACACTTGGGAATAACCTTTTGCTACCAACTGAGCTTTGTATTTCTCCACTTTTCCTTCTGAATTTGTCTTCTTTTTGAACACCCATTTGCTACCAATGCGTTTCCTTCCAGCTGGTAACTCCACTAGATCCCAAGCCTCATTTTTGTGCAAAGATGCCATTTCATCAACCATGGCCTCTTTCCAGAGTTTTCCATCCTCTGAATCCACTACTTCCTTCATAGTTCTTGGATCATCATCAGTAAAAGACAAAGAAAAATTTGAACAGAAAGCAGATGGACTATACCTTTCTGGCTGCCTTCTTTCTCAAACTGATCTCCTCACAGCCGGAGTTTCTGATTCCTCCTCTGCTGTAGAGTCTGATTCTTCCTCCTTAAGATCAAAATATATCTTCTCAGGTTCCTTTGGTTGGACTTCATGTTTAATAACATCTTTTACCTCTCTGAACACCACATCTTGGTTGTACACAACCTTCCATGTGACTATGTTCCAAAGCTTATAACCCTTTAAACCATCTTTATACCCAATAAAGATGCACTTTTCAGATTTACTATCCAAATTGGTTTGTTGCTCCTTTGGAACATGTACATATGCATCACATCCAAATACCCTTATATGTGAAAGAGAGGGTTGCTTACCAGTCCATACCTCTTGTGGAGTCTTATCCTCCAACGCTGATGAAGGTGACCTGTTGACCAGGTAACATGTAGTATCCACTGCCTCTGCCCAGAATTCCTGTCCCAACCCGGCACCATTGAGCATGCTTCTTGCCCTTTCCATCAACATCTTGTTCATTCTTTCTACAACTCCATTTTGCTGAGGTGTATATGGAGTAGTCTTCTACCATGATATACCACACTTCTTACAGAATTCTTTAAATTCCTTGTTGCAAAACTCTCCACCATTATTTGTCCTCAGTTCCTTTATCTTCTTCTCTGTCTAATTTTCCATGAGAGCCTTATATTCTTTAAACCTATCAAAGACTTCAGATTTCTTTTTAAGGAAATATATCCATGTATTCCTTGAGAACTCATATATAAATGATACATAGTACACAGACTTACCCAGTGATGGAACCTTCACATGTCCAAACACATCACTGTACACAAGTTCTAATATCTGTTTCGCCCTCTTACCACCAGAGGGGAAACTCACCCGATTTTACTTCTCATATACACAATTTTCACAGAAATCAAAATCCAGAGAGCTATTACTCATACCTTCTACCATACCTTTACCATGAAGTATTCGAAGGCCCTTCTCTCCAATATTTCCAAGCCTTTGATGCCACAACATGGTCTTTTTTTCCAGAGACCACTAGATTTTCTGCTCCACTTTCAGGAACCATAGAACTATTGCACCCATCAACAATAGTGCTACCTTGCAGCTTGTATAGAGCTCCAATCTGAAATCCCCGCATCAATACCAGTGCTCCCCGAACCATCTTGTAGGTATCCTTCTCAAACACTATTTTTACACCTGCATCATCCAACTTGCTAACAAAAATCAGATTTTTTGCTAATGCAGGAATATGTAGAAAACCCGGAAGTGTTCTAACACTTCCACCTTGTAGATTCAACTTTACTTTTCCACGACCAATTATTCTAGCCTTCCTGTCATCCCCCAAGAATACATCACCACCATCATATTTCTCATACTCATAGAACCACTCTCTATGGGGAGTGAAGTCAAAAGGATGCACCTGAGTCAATCAATCCTGCCTCATGATCTACATGTGTACTTGAAGAAGCCAAGTACACATCCCCACCTTCATCTGAGGCGGTTTTCGCCTCTGCAGAAGGAGCCTCATCAGATCCCTTTCCCTTGTCAGGAGATTTAGATTTACAATCCCTTTTGAAGTGGCCTTCCTTTCCGCATTTCCAGCACACCACCTTTACAGCTTTTCCTAGAGATTTAGATCTCCCACTCGATGACTTATTTTTGTTTCTGTTTTAGGACCATCCTCGTACAGACAAGGCATAACCATTTTGGCTCTCCATATTTTTCCGTCTCATCTCCTCCATCAGCAAGGCTGAGACTATTTCATCAAATTGCAAGGCAGTTGCATTGCTACCTATTGCAATAACCATATTATCCCACGAATCTGGTAGACAACACAACAAACTAATGCGCTTATCTTCATCTAAAATTTTAATATCAACAGAGCTAACTGACTTACAAAATATTAAATGTGTTTAGATGCTCTGTCATTGAGTCTCCATCTTTCATCTTCAGGTTATACCGCTTTTTCCACAGGAACAGTTTATTCACCAGAGACTTAGATTGGTACAAAGTCCCTAACTTGTCCCACAAAGCCTTTGTTGTAGCTTCCCCTGATACATTCAACAATACTAAATCTAAGACACACAATCATATTGTGCTCTTTGCCTTCCGATCCAACTTCTTCTATTCTCCATCGGACACTCCCATTGGTTTAGTACCCGGATCTACCGCGATCCACTGATCTTTATCCACCAAAAAATCCTCCATCTTGAGTTTCCACAACTCAAAACTTTGACCATTAAATTTCTTGATCTCTATCTTTTCACTACTCGCCATCTTCTTCCACCACCAGAATCGATCTCGCAGATCTCCCATTGAACAGGGTCTACCACAGGCCCCAGCGAAACCCCTCAACAACTAAGGCGTCCCCTTGAAGCCAAATCTGCTCTGATACCAGATGTAGGTTTTAACCCCATACAGAAATTACCTGCATATGAATTCTAAGACACGGAAAATAAACAATGCATGAGCATAACACATAAAACACATATACACAGAGATTTTCCCCTGGATCCCAAAACCGGGACTACCAACTTGATTTTTCATTATGTTCCTTTCAATGTTATAATACATATTTATACATGCTGAAGCATCCAATACCATGGACCAAAAACCATCACATCCAAAACCATGGACTGAAAACCATCGCATCTAAAACCATGTGCAAAAAACGTGCACCAAACCATAGGTGGGTTCGCCCAACCTAACGTAGGGTCCAAAAAAAAAAATTTCTGGGCCGCTGCCTCGGACCCCATAAAGTTTGGTTATGGGTACACCTCAAACCCCCTGTAACCCCCCCCCCCCCCACGCTACACAATGGATACAATGAAGGGGTGCTCCCCCCCCCCGCCCCTCTAACCCCCCGATTAACTACATGGGCTAGTCATGGAAAGAATATAACACAACTCGACAGATGTGATATTACAAATGTTTTCCAACTCCTCTAGACTGACCTCACCTTTTACTAGCTTGACATATCAATCCCCTTCACATGGATATAATGGTGTTATAAATCAGATATCCCTGTATTCAAAATCATTTGTATTTTCTTTAAATTTATAATTATTTCGTTGTCAAAATACCAGTTTATCCCCAATAGAGTAGCATAGGGATTGGTGTAATCCACGATCTTAATCACCTCAAATTCAGAAGTGCTTGATAACCCATCGATATCCACCATCACTCATGTTAGATATCCAATTGGAAATTTTCGGTGTTGGTTCACCAACCTGAGCTAAATCGGTGACCAAGTCAGCTTCAACTTCCCCATCATCTCCCATGTTCTTTTTGGTAAAATATTTACATCTAATCCAAGGTCCAAGATGATGTTATCCATATCATATTCTTTGATATGTGCACTAAATCAAAAGTCTTTGTTGCTTCTCTTCCTACATTCCACTTAGTTTACCATGCATGATGAAGTTTGTGCAGTGGCTACCTCAATTCTATTAGCACATTGCTCCAACATCTTCCTAAACTTTGCCAAATCCTAGGGATCTTTTACCAACTCTAAACAACCTTTTGAACTAGGTTTGTTGCTGTCCTTAAATCTTCACCTATGGTGTTATCATATATCTTTGCCATGGTTGCTTCATGCCTAGTCTCTAGCTTATCCCATTCCTTCCACAACCATATCCTACCAAGCCTCCTTATATGTCACCTTTTATATAAGGGTTGAATTCCAGAGGGGGTTTAGGTGCTTTCTATACCCATTGTGGCTATGGTGTCTTAGGTTTTGAGGCATAATCCCCTACCTTAACACCTCCCCAAGTCACTATTCCAACTTGCTAATGAGTTATGTGAGGTTCGATCGCTATCATCTTCACGTTGGGTCCCTTATTCTCCTTCCACTTGGGGATCAACTAGGAAAAATTATTAGTCGAATGATCTAATGATTTGAAATAGATACAAGTGCAACAAGGGTTAGTACAATCCTTTTCTACATACCCCTATTAACCACAATTGTAAAAAACAACCATGCTTTATCCTTAACCAAATCCTCCTCTTCCCTGACCTAGTCCTCCAGGGTCTCTAGCTATTCTCTTTCCTGTTCCCTTTAACCTTCTCCTAGTTCTCCCCCACTTCCCCTTGTTAATCCAAACTGGATCTAGTTTTTCCTCTAGATCAAAGTATTCAAATTTAGTTGAAAGTAGGATCAAGTATAATTTCTCGTCGATACGATTCCAGCGGTGTAAACAACCTGTAAATCCGAGTCCAAATGAAGAAGTTAGGGCCAGTCAAAGTTTTTGGGAAAATTAGGGAAAATGACAAAAAGTCAAAGGTCAATGATCAACGATCAGTGAATAGTAAATGGTCAACCGGGTCAATGCCTACATCAGGAAGGACATTTGTCAACTCGGGAATGAGCCACGGGTTCTAGATGACGTAAGAAGAGGAGGTGACATGACAAATTTTGATTGGTTGATATGGGCCAAAACAGAGCTGGCACGTGGCAGCTCGAATTTTGCACAATATCACCTATTTTCCAAAATTTTGGGGATCAGGGAGGATCGAAACCCTAACCTCCCAGAAGACTGAGTTTTCATCAGAGGGGCCACACTAGACGGGCTACAATGATTCTTGTTAAGGTTTCGTATTATGGTATATTTAATGAGGAGGAGAAGTTGTCAGAATAAAAGGCCGATGGCTAGGGTCAACCCAGCGGACGCCGGTCCTTTTGGCGAATTATCCCACATGCAATGGGAGGTAGTAAATGTTTTACCATATATATCATAACCGAACCACATATAACCAAGAAGAAGCAGAGATATATCAAGCCTAAACCATAATATATGTGATATCCAATGTAAAACAGTTGTAAGGTCGAGCGGTGGATTTGACCCGCTGACCTCCCCTTTATATAACACCTTCACATTACTCCAATGACCATGTTGTCAAGTGGTGGGCCTTGCTCAGACAAGCACCCATATTTTTTAAACCTTTATCATCTTTGCAGAAGCACCATAACACCAGGTGGGTTTCCCAAGGCGGGTTTGTTGCAGGAGGTGGTTTTGTGAAGGAAAAAGGTGGTTTTTCCCAGAGAGAGGTGGTTCCAGACTTTCCAAGGGGTTTGGAAGTCACCGAGGCAAAATATGGGCAGGTTTATACTCGTTTGACTTAAAATTTCAAGCTGAACACAATGGTGAGATCCTTTTTCTCATTTGAGTCTCTATTTTTGAGCTCATGTCTATAAAAGAATTCTGAAGACTAATAAAGCGGTCACACTGGAAGCTAAGGACCTATAGAGGTAGCCAAGAAGTCTGGTGAACTTCGTTACCAAATTGTCATTGTGTTGATGCGTATGTTTAAGTTTCAATTTGCTTATGTGTTTATGTTATTTGCAATATTTTTTATCTAATGCACTAAGTAACATAAGCAAACTTCACATAAAGTCTATAATACCTTTTTCAATAACAGATAAAGTGGTATCAGAGAAGGAAGGTTTTTAAGGTCTGACAAGATTGTGTGAAGATTTGAATGCTTACTAGGTTAAGGCTCGAACGAGGTAAAGGTCAACTTGTTGAGGCGAATCCGGAGATTGGAATGGTCTTTTCACAAAGAAGGATGACGGATGAAACCCCACTTGGATCAAAATCTCAATTCCTGGATAGTTTCATGACTGTAACAGCCCAAAATAAACATGTAATTAATTAGATTAATCAAGTAATCAACATGAAATTATCCACTAATTAACATCAAAGTTCAAAACTATGAGTAGAGACACTTACCTATAATTTTAGTTGAAGTCTGCTAACTGCAACAAGGTTTTGGGGACGACTCTCCACCCAACCGTAGGTTCAGTTGCACAAAATCTTGCTACAACTGGCCACCCCCAAGCCCTCAATCAACGTACTATTGCCAGGGTATCCTTTGTCTCACAGTACTATTCTCCCAAGAGAATAGATGGTGGAATCATGGAATGATGTAATGCCTCTCATCTTCCTCACCATCTATTAAATAGAGCAAACATTGGAAGGGGAACCACATGCACACACTCCATGTGTCTACATGAAACTTTATTGATTTCTTGCTTTATTTCTTTTGTTTTTACTTTTTGATGACTTTACTGATTTTTACTGCTTTCTTGTTTTATTTCTTTTTATATTTATTTAGAGCTTTAGTATTGTTATTTATTATTTTTTATTTTATTATTATTATTATTTATTACATTTACTTATTCTTTTATTTATTGTTTATTATTTATTTTCTTGTATTTTAATAGTATATTATATTCTTTATTATTTATTATTAAGGGACATTACATACTTCCCCACTTTAAGGAACTTCTTCCCGAAGTAAGGTTGAATTATTTATTTTTATTTGTTATTTATTATTAAGGGAAATTACATATAGTTATTTATTACTTCATGTTTTCCCTACACCCTCTGCTGAACTAGTATAACCAGCAGGCATTGAAAGTTTCACAACGCCCGGGAAACCTCAAGGAATCTCTGTCCTTTTTCCCACTTTCGGAACCAGGCATAAGCCTCCCCGGTCTGTATGCTAGTCTAAGGCTGGCCCCAAGGTTCTCGCCAGACTTAGACCTCATCTGCCCCAAGGTAGGCATTCGGTACGGTACTCAATGACTCCAGGCATCTCGCAAGGTTGGCCCACTCCCTCCACAACTACTAAGGCGCACAGCCCCAGGAATCAAAGTCCTTACATCCCCACCAGACTTCGGCATCCCAATCCAATAATAGGCACCTAGCCTAGAACATCAGGCACTTGGCCTCCTCAAGATGGTCCCATAGCCCTCCAAGAGCTATCCATCAAGAGCTACACAAGACAAAGGAACCACTAGTGTATGCAGTGTTGATTGAGTTTGTCCCCAGCCCATATGGTGTTACTTGTTCTCCCTCGTGCATATGGGCTCGCACGAGATCATCAAATAAACAAGCCCTTTCAGCCCATTTGTGGAGTCCTGTGAATAATCACACCTCAACATGCAACCAATGCATTAGCTATACCATCATAGTATCATAGAAAATAATCCACATGCCAAGTCTTGCATGTCATTATGAGAACATTCATCATTGTTAATCACAACATTATGAATAATAACGAACTACATGCTCATGCATGTCATAAATTTGTACGCAACTATCACATGCTTCACCTCATGAAATACCATCATAAGTTATAACATCAACATATTTACATCAAAGATATATCATGACTTCACATAATAAATGAACCACATGTCAATAAACCTCATATTATAACATCATAATTCCTATGCCACATAATGCATATCATATCCATCATGAGTATTCAACATTAAATACCTATCATCACGTAGTATATGAATATTTCAATATACCTTGACGTAACATCATAATACCTATGTATATCATCATCATCATAAGGATACATCATCACTATTGTAACAACTATATAAATATGAACCACATGTGCATGATCATCCTCATACCATCATATCATGAATCATCATCAATACGGGAAACATCTCAATACTCATAAAATATAGAATAATACTGTATAAGAATTCTTATCATGATTCATCAGAAAAATCAATATAATTTACTTTACAAACATTCAACTATGAACTAAGATTATTTAACATCCATCTAGGATCTATGTTATCTCGTCAGTGTTATTAGTGTTATGTTTTCATCAAGATACCAATTACTTTTTCAATAATCATTTCCACTTCTTTCAACTAGGAAGTTGACCATTTAAACCATAGGTATAATCATCTAAGTACATCGTTAAATTTCACATGAGCCTCATCATCTTGAGTCTTAATCTCTCATCATATATTCTTCCTTCCCCATGGAAATTCTGGTGAAATTCATTGTTAAGATATTACTAGTCATACAATCATTATTTAAATCATCTATCTCAAAATTAAAATCCCTTGGTTTTACATCCATTTACCCTTTGGCTTGTCGATTCCAATACTGCTATATGAAATTGCATATAAACACTAGGTCATCATGATTTAATTTTATATCATGCTTAATTTACTTGCATGAGGGTTTGTTGATCCATGTTGACTTATACATACATCACTTAACAATTATCATTTTCATCTACAAAAATATTTTCTTATCTCATCAAGTTCCTATCTCAATACCACTTGATTGCTTTATCGTAAATTCACCCTTCTTCAAGTTGGACAACAGATTCTTGCTCATTAAATAATATCTTTATTTTAGATTTTGAAACAGTTGGAAACACTGCTACCATCATTGTCCATGAAAAATTTAAATGTGTGGTGTTCTATGGAAACAACCTCTTTTAATGCTATTGGAACAAAACTTGATAAGTTTCTCTATGTGAAGTCCCACTCATGAAATAATGAGTGCAAATCAGTCAAGTACAACCTCTATTAATTGACTCTCACTTATTTTGTCAATATGTACACAATCCCTCTCAAGGTATCCTTATAAAATTTCTAGCAACATTCCTTCTATCCTTCAACTATTAAACTATGTAGATCATCACTATGACCATTGCCAATCATGTTTCTCTGTCCACTCATCAATACCCTTAAAAGAACTTTCTTCTTGATAGAACATCCCTTCATTTCCTCCTACCTGATATTCATAGATATATTTTTATTTTTCTCCTAGTCTTAATTTCCTAATATTCCATGTCTACTAGCTTCAAAAATGGAAACTTCTTCAGTTCATTCTATTTTATTAAATTGACTTTAATTTCTCACCTCCAATCATTGTGGTTTCTTTTACTTCTCTCCTAGAAGCATAGCATTGATACACTTTGGAAATGTTGTTACTATTCCCCAACTTGGGTAATACAATATAAATAAATTCATTAAGATGGCTACCAAATGTAATCCGCTTATCATTTCCTATTTTAAGACATCAACATAATAAAATTGCCTGATCATACATCTTGTTATCCATAATTCATAGTTAGTCACCTATGGAAAAATTTACAATGTGGTTCTCCCATTAGAGGGAAAAACTATTATAGATGTTGTCATGCACACAACTTATCTGATCCAAGTTGGCCATAATCACATTAGTTATCATCATTAGAAAATTTTCATGTTTCTCCTTTCCATTTCTCCTTAGACAACTTTATCCAATATATGCAATTAACCTTGAATCACAAAACCTCATGTAACGTTATACTCAACATCATAACAGTTAATTAAACTAAACTAAAATCATAGTGTATGATTTAGATGTATCATAAAGTTTAAACAATAAAACATGCTTTTAGATGCTCCATAAAAGTATCTGTCTTAGCTAAGTAAGCAATCCATCAATGGAAATTTTGATAAATTTGATAAGCAATCATCATTTTGAACCTCAAAAATCATACTATTGTTGGACTGCATACTTTCAGTGGTGTACACGCTTTTAAATTTAATGAAAGGTGTATATCAGCTATTCTCGAATATCTCTTTTATGTATGCTTAGTATTGTGCATGTTATTTTAATCACAATTTGGAAGAGAAACACCCACAATATGTTGTCTATCAACTGTTATAATACCATAGTGAACCACTCAGTAAACTCAGATTTCTTTGTGGAAATTTATAAGATATTCTAAGTGGGTATCTTTTGACTATGACTGATAGAAATGAGTATTTTTGGGGTTGAACCATTTCTGGGCAGAATATATGTTTCATGCTTGTGATTTAAATACTCTACGTTGTTCCTAAACTCTCATCTAAATAACTCGAGAAACAAGGATGCTTGCTCTAAAGAAGACTTTGCCCAAAATATTAAACCAATTATCCAACCAGAAAATGCAAGACTGAAATGCAATGAAAATGCTCTTATGAGACAATGTAGATCAAGAGTATTGAATAACCTATTATCCAAGATTACAAGACTACAAAAAAACTTTTCCAATGAATCAATGAGTCACAACTAAACTATATACCTTTAATCATGTGACTCATTTAGAATTTTTCTTTGTTATATGGTTGTAATGGAATATAAAGTGTACAAGCACAAGTAGCTAGAGATAAACAAGCTGCCCATAGAGATCTATGTGAGCAACACCTTGGATTAATAAACTTTTATATTAGAGAAGCACTTTCACACCTTTAACTGTTGTAGTTGATTATAGCACTGTTCATTTTATGAAACATCCTTTAGAAAATGTTAAGAGGATGAAAGCACAAATAACTCAAGAAAATGAGATTTCTATCAGCAGTGTTATCATGCAATGAGATTCTAATGAGAGTAGAGAACCACAGAGTAAAAGGCCAATATCCAAGCCAGAGAAGAAATAAGAAAGGAGGCTCATTCCAATACTAATGCAAATATCAATCCGCTATCTATAAAATGGCACAATAATGCATGAGAAAACCAATGAGGAACTAATGAATGCACCAAACTTTAAGTTATAACGACGTTAGTTTGTTGTTAAGAAATCCGATTGTTGTAGCTTATTGCCAAGAATATATCAGTCCTTAGATACCAAAATTCAATAACTAATTAAAGCAAAACTGCAATGTGATGTGAGTCACTAGATGATCCAATCAGTCCACCAAATCACTTATGAAATGATTATTGAATGCAAGATAAGGAGTACAAATGATCTAGATTCAAGTTTAGTGCCAAATTCAAAGGTAATATATCACTGTAATGTCAAGATCAGACCTCTGCAAAATAAATAAATAAATAAATAAATAAAAATAAAAATAAATAAATAATAATAATAAATCATATTTCTAACAATGAAATCAAGTCAACCGCATATGCATGCAATGATATCCAAACACTTACAGTTGATCCTCCAAAACACATGGTGATACCCCTGGAATTTCAGGTCTCACTTCCATAATTCAATATCAGACTTTTGTAATGATTCTAAAGAAATAAGCTGGTTGTAGCTAGTTTAACAAGTATATCAGTCTACCAAAGCCAAATCAATTATCAAAATGTGATGAGAAAGAAAGTTGAAACTTGAACAGTAAGTAGGAGGTGCTTACTGTGATCAGACAGGTTCAAATCTTATGGATGCCTTGTCCACCATTCATGAATGTGGTGCGGACCAATAAAGTAAATTTTAACTTAGCACCAAGCAAAGGTATGCTAAAGTTTTGATGAGTGAGAAAAAACAACCAAAAATAGTCAACAATATATGGCATAATTAATTGAAATGGCATTTTAACATCTCATGAGCAAGATGATGAGATCTATCTCCTGGGAAACAAAAGGCCTGATCCATATTAAACATGAACATGTTGGAAGTGAATTAAAAAAAAAACGTATTGCAAGAAACAAATGTAAAAGGTAGTTATAAAAGTAACTAAGCTTGTTTTAAGTGGGACTCTCAGACCTTGCACAAGGGAGATTTGGGTGGCTGGAAAACGAGGAAGGAACGAGACTAAATAGTGATCTTCATTAAAAGATAACATAGGGATGTCCGAGGAAGCAATAACAAAGTGTTTTATGGTGCTCTATTCAATTGGATAGCCAACAGTCAGAAGGGAACACATTATGTGCTCTTTCCCCATTTTTTTTGTATAAGATTCCTTTGAATTTCTGTTGTGAGTGTTTGTTTACTTTTTGCAATATTTCTTCTTGATTTAGGATTTGATCTACTGCAATCTTTCCATAAAACATCTTCAACATAGAACCAAAAATATATTAGGGTGCAGATCAGTTTCAATAATGAAAACCTCAAAAAGGAATCTATCTTTAATCAAATTGCATTTCCTATTAATCTCGATCACAGAATAAGATCTTAAAAATACAGCTTCTTTTATCAAATTCTTGATTAATTCCCATTATACTTTTCTTTCTGCTCAACCAATTTCAGATTTAATTCACTTTTCTATCTATTTCAATTTTGATTCAAGAAGAGTCTAAAACTAACATGACTGGATAAGAAAACAAAATTCTGACTTTAAGAGGCTATCTGGGTCCAACCTGTATAATTAGGGTAAATAATGGTCACGGTGGAATCAGATTTGAAAATGAATTGTATCTGTTTTTTTTTTTTTAAATCGCATAACTATGGCATAATGAATAACACTAGATTAAAATAAAAATAAAAATTACATGTGAAAATAAGCTGATAGATAGAAAATATACTGATCTTTCAGAGAATTATACATCGTCAATTATGGGTAGATTATCACCATCCACGAGTTTATTAAGTGTGACCATAACTAGAGAGAAAGAATTCAGAATTTATAGCCCATTCAATTACAGAAAAGCTCACTAAATCATTAACGGACCTCTGGTATATCATCTAAAGGGTACCTTATTTCGGAACTTATATTTATTTTCTTATGCGCAACTATGGAGATTTATGTATTCGATGTGTCAAAGAAACTGGACTTAAAAGTATGATTACAAAGAAGATTCTAAAATATGTGAAGTTTGAAGATTCTCAAGTTCACTATTGATATATCAGATTGATTTCTTGTACGGTTAAGGCGTTCTTGACAAATTGGATAGCAAAACCTAATTAAGCAGTAAGGTATAGTTAATATAGAAATGAGTGCAAACTAAGAAATGCTACTGAATTTTGCATAAAATAGACCTGACCAAAAAAAATAAAATAAGACCATAGTTAATGCAAAAACAACTTACCAGTCAGTTATTTAACTTAAGTTTATATTAAAAAAAAAAAAAAAACTAAAGCAAGCCAAAAATGGCTGGTCTAACACAAGAGTAAATAGGGATATCTATGATATAAAAACGATTCGGTGCTTTGGATAGAAAATAGAAATAACTGAAGATGAGACATTGGATAAAAAATATTGACCTGAAACCCGCGATGAAAAATGGGTATAGCAAATATTATGGTCTGAAATCCAAGATCAAGAAAAGAGATATTGGTTTGAAGGTGAAAAATATGGTGGGTGGCAGAGATGTTAGAGATGTGATAAACCCTGCAAGAAATTTACTATTCACTCCTTAAAACCCTTTCGGTTATGCCAGAGAAAATTCTTAAAACTCCTAATATGATGATATTCCGCTAGATCTTGGGCAATTAAGAGGAAGAAGAACCATCGGCTTCACTAGAAAATTAACTAGTCTTGCACGATGAACGTTAGAAGAACTCCTGGAAAATTTTGCAAAGGATTTTATTCATTAAATTCCTTACTAAAGAGCAGATCAGATCTTTTAGCGACTTTTAGCGATTAGATTGGCTTTTAGCTTTTTTTTTTTAAAACCCTAAAATTAAAAATTACGGGTATAGCGAGGGTTTGTACACCAAAAAGGGACATGCATCCTCCCTGAAGTAATGATCTTGAAACTTTCAGAAAAAGTCGAGTTAAAAAAATCCCAACAATAAAAACATTTTTTTTTTTTTTAAGATGCCCATAGGCCCTAAGGGTTGAGCCTAAGCTCTAATACCATATGTAGCAGCCCAAAATAAACATGTAATTAATTAGATTAATCAAGTAATCAACATACAATTATCCACTAATTAACATCAAAGTTCAAAACTATGAGTAGAGACACTTTTAATTTCAATTGAAGCCTACTAACTGCAACAAGGTTTTAGAGACAATTCTCCACCCAACCATAGGCTCAGTTGCACAAAATCTTGCTACAACTGGCCACCCTCAAGCCATCAATCAACGTACTACTGCCAGGGTATCCTTTGTCTCACAACACTATTCTCCCAAGAGAATGGATGGCAGAATCATGGAATGATGGAATGCCTCTCATCTTCCTCACCATCTATTCAATAGAGCAAACATTGGAAGGGAACCACATGCACACTCCATGTGTCTACATGCAACTTTATTGCTTTCTTGTTTTATTTCTTTTGTTTTTACTTTTTGATAGCTTTACTGATTTTTACTGCTTTCTTGTTTTATTTCTTTTTATATTTGTTTAGAGCTTTAGTATTGTTATTTATTATTTTATTATTATTTATTTATTTATTTACTATTACTATTTTCTTATTTGTTGTTTATTATTTATTTTCTTGTATTTTATATTATATTATATTATTTATTATTTATTTCTTTTATTATTATTATTATTATTTATTATTTATTATTAAGGGACATTACAATGACGATACACGCAATGGTGGAAGAGATGTATCGTGATTTTAAGAAGAAAAATGATGAAGGCACTTCATCACCTAAAGACCAAGAAGATAAGGGAAAGGGAGAAATGCTTCCTCCACCATCTCCTCCATCATCACCATCATCATCATCATCATCTCCCTCTCATAAATCTAGTCCTTCTAAGAAGAAAAGAAGAAATCCTCTTCGATCAAATTAGATGTAAAATTTGATTTGTCGATTTATGATGGATAACTTAATGCTAGAAAGCTTGATAATTGGATAAGACAAATTGAAGTGTATTGTAGGGTGCAAAAAGTTGTTTCAAAAAGGAAGAAGGTCCAGCTTGCTAGCCTTCGACTTGGAGGAACCGCACTTGTATGGTGGGAAGGCAAGACACAAGTAGATCTCAAAAAGCATGGTAAAATCATTTCAACTTGGAATGAATTTGTTTCTGCTATTAAAAAGTAATTTTATCCTTTGGATTATATGCAACAAGCAATGATGAGTTGGAAAACACTATGTCAATTAAAAGGTCAAAGTGTTCAAATTTATACTCAAGAATTTCGTAAGAGAGTTTTAACATTAGGCATATCATTGGACTCACCAGAGACATTGTTGAAATACATAGGTGGTATTCATAGTTATTTGAGGCATACCATACTAATGTTTAATCCAACTAGCTTAGATGATGTATCAGTTCAAACAAATCATCTAGAAGCTAGGGGTAAAAATGTATCTCATGGTGTTGGAAAATCAACCAAACCTATTCAAAAAAAGAATAAAGGGAAGAAGAAACTTAAATGGAAGGAGAAGAAAACGAACACTTTGAAGAAAGATAAACCTTCATGCACTCATTGTAATAATGAAGGCCATGACGAGGCACACAACTGGTCATTCCATCCGGAATTGAAGCCTAAGAAGTTTCGGAGTAAGGAGTGGAAGAGTGTTGCTACTATTCAAAAGGACTTGGGATCAGATTTAGGTGATGAGACAATGGTTACAGTTATAGGTATAAAAGATAAAGATTATAAAGCATCTACAAGTACTTCTTCACATTCTGTTGGTAATGATAATGAAGAAAAGAAAATAAATGAGCTATTTCACATTAGAGTCATTTCCAAGCATACTAAAATTGATACTTTATTTGATAGTGGTTCACAAGTTAATTTGATTTTTGAAGCAATTGTAAATAAGTTGGGTCTAGAAACAAAACCTCATAAAAATCCATATCCATTAGGTTGGGTGCGTGATTAAACTAAGCTAAAAGTTACGAAACAATGTAAACTTTGTTTTGCTATTGGGTCAAAGTTTGTAGATGAGGTTGAGTTAGACATAATCCAATTGAACATATGTGGAATTGTATTAGGAAGTCCATACTTGTACGATAGAAATGTTATCTTCTATCGAACTAAAAATAAGTATCAACTCACTAAGGATGAAAAGAAATATATTGTAATAGCTCATAAACTCAAAGATAACTTCTCCCTCATAAATTCAGGACAAATGAAAAGAATTGTAAATTCAAGTAAACAATTTTTAATTATGATTGTAAAAGCAAAGGATATTGATAAATTCAATGCTTTCCAAGGCTGTAATCCTAAACAGAAAGCAGATCTAGTTAAAGTTGTTTCTGATTATGATATTCTATTTCAAGAGCCTAAAGGGCTTCCACCCAAGTGAGAGATAGAACATGAGATTTATTTGTAGCAAGATGCTCCACTACCTAACATTGGAATGTACACGTTATCAGCTCTAGAGAATGAAGAGATAAAGAAGCAGGTACATGAGTTGCTCGATCAAGGGTTTATTCGACCAAGCACATCACCATGTGGAATACCTATTGTGTTAGTACAAAAGAAAGCCGGTTCGTGGAGAATGTGCATTGGTTATAGATCATTAAATAAAATCACAATAAAGAATTGTTATCCTCTTCCTCACATTGATGATTTTTTAGATCAATTAAAAGATGCAGTTTACTTCCCTAAATTGGACTTGTGAAATGGCTACCATCAGATCAGAGTTTCAAAACAGGATGTATGGAAGACTGCTTTCAAAACAAAGAAAGGAATCTCTAAATGGATTGTTATGCCTTTTGGCTTAACTAACACTCCAGCTAGATTCATGCAAGTCATGAATGATGTATTTAGACTATTCATTGATGATTTTGTAATAGTCTATTTAGGTGATATTCTTGTTTTCAGTAGAACATGGGAAGAACATTTGAAGCATGTAAAGCAGGTTTTAGATGTTTTGAAAAGAGAAAATCTCTATGTAAAATTGTCAAAATGTGAATTTGGCAAGACGTATTTGAATTATTTGGGTTATATTGTAGGGGGTAGTGAGTTGAAGATAGATCCATCTAAGGTCAAAGTCATTGTAAATTGGCCTAAGTCCAATACTGCTATAGAAGTTAGAAGTTTATTAGGGGAAACACAATATTAGAGAAAGTTTATTTCTAACTTTTCTTTGATTGCAGCGCCTCTACATGCTTTAACAGGTGTGAAACATGTGTTTTAGTGGGGAGGAAAACAACAAAAAGCCTTCGACACATTGAAAGAAAGGATCAATACAGCGCCGATACTAACACTAACAGATCTTCAACATCCATTTGAGATCGAAACAGATGCAAGTGAATATGCCATGGGGGCAGTATTGATGCAACACAAAAAGCCCATATTCTTCCATTCTGAGACATTTACATCAGCAGTAGTTAATTATCCAACATATGATAAAGAATTGTATGCATTAGTACAGAGTGTTAAAAAGTGGAAACATTACATAATGGGTAAAGAAATAATCATACATACAGATCATCAACCACTACAATACTTACACTCATAAACTAAATTACAACAATCACAACATTATAGATGGATGGGGTGTCTACAATAATTTCATCTTGTATCATATATAAGAAGGGCATACATAATAAGGTTGCAGACACATTATCAAGAACAATTATAAATACATACACAATACTTAAGCATAATTCAGTAATTCATGAAAGTTACATTGAACAATATGCTCAAGACACAGATTTTAAGAATGTATATGCAACATTAAGTCATGGCAAGAAAGTAGAAGAATTGGATTATTTCATAAAGGACAAACTCTTATATCATTTGGGAAAGTTATGCATTCCACAAACTGAAAGGGTTAATATTATTCAAGAAGCACAAAATTCTCTCATATTAGGTCATTTTGGTGTAAGTAAAACAGTTGCAAAATTACAAAGATTTTGTTGTTGGCCACGAATGAATGAGACAATTTCTAGATATATTAAAGGATGTACTATGTGTGCTACAAGTAAGCCAAGTAATAGAAAATTAGGCTTGTATACTCCACTTCCAATTCCTTCTCGTCCTTGGGAAAGTGTTTCCATGGATTTTGTTGGGGGATTGCCAAAGTCTAGAAAGGGGTACCCACTTCTATTGTATCCCATCAAGATTCTCGATTTGTTGAGAAATTTTGGTCAAGTTTATGGGAACTAATGGACACAAAGATAAAGAAGACCACAACATTTCATTCGCAAACAGATGGTCAGACAGAAGTGGTCAACAAAACAGTACTACAGTTACTTCGAGGATATTGCAGCAAGCATCCTAAGCTTTGGGATGACCATTTGAGTTATGTGCAACATGCTTACAACCATGTGAAATATTATTCTACTCAGAGATCTCCTGTTGAGACTTTTTTCGGTTTTGTACCAAAGTCTCCCTTCGATTTTGTCTTTGGCAAAGACATAGCAGTTGATGGACACAAAGATGTGGACAAAGCAACCAAGTTCATTGAACAAGTCTAAGAAATTCACCAGGCAATACAGGAACAACTGGAAAGAAGCCAAGCAAAGTATAAGGCGTGACATGAAAAGCATCGAGTTGAGCATAGTTTTCAAGTCGGTGATTATTATGAAACCAGCTCAAGAAAAAGATAGAAAAGATAGATCAATGCCTTAAAATTTAGCCTCTTTGAGGGGGCAATCTCCTTTACATTACATAAATGAACAATTCTTGGATGATTCAAATGACAAAACCTCCTTTCTATATATAGGAGTCTAAGGAGTCACAATATAACCCAATCTACCTAACAATAATAATATAAAGCCACAAAAATAACAATAGGGGGATTCTATGGGGCACAATAATAACAATATGGGGACAATAGGGGCACAACAATATTAATAAGGGATGCAACTACAATAGTAATGGGGTAATCACTAGTATTATAGGGACCCAATAGTGATCAAGTCTAGTTGTACATCAACAAAGAAAGACTACAAGGGGAAGGTAAGAAGTTGAAACCAATTAGATATGGTCCTTTAAAAATACTTGAAAAAATTGGTGAACATTCTTTCCGCTTAGATCTACCAGCTTATATGTAGATATATTCCGTTGTAAGTGTTGAAAATTTGCGATTGTATGAGCCTTCATTTATTGAAGATCCCGAAGAGCAAGGTTAACTACCTTCCATTGAAGATTTTTTGCCCGAGTATCTCAATGAGCTTGTTAGGCCCCTATACTACTAGTCTAACCCCTTATTGTTATTAGTACAACCCACTTATTATATTGATGTACCCACATAGTGCCCATATTGTTACTATTGTACCCCATATAAGCCCACTAATGTTACTATTGTGGCTTCATATTATTATGTTAGGTCGGCTGGGTTATATTGTGACTCCTTAGACTCCTATATATAGAAAGGAGGTTTTGTCATTTGAATCATCCAAGAATTGTTCATTTATGTAATGTAAAGGAGGTTTGCCCCCTCGAAGAGGCTGAATTCTAAGGCGTTGATCTATCTTTTCTAT
>APFE031658027.1:1388-24710 GCA_000404065.3 Pinus taeda | reverse complement strand
CTAAGTTATTTGGATTAAATATAAGGATATTATGTTTCAGATAGGAATGTAGAACCCAAAATATTTCAGCAACGTATCTTGGGAATTCAAATTCACTCCTAATAACAAAGCCCTTTTCCTAAATTGTTGTGAATAATCTTGTACTGATTGGCCTTTAAGCCGCCTAAAATTCTACTATCTCATAATGGATTTTTGTGTATAGGCTAGAGGATAAAACTGTCTTTTAATTGCAGAAACAAATTCAATCCAAGTGATGGATATTAACATGGATTCTCATTTCCTCTCGAGTATTTTCTTCCCACCAAACTAGTGCAGCTCCTTCTAGCCTCAGTGAAGCTAACTAGATCTTTATGTCATCTTTTTGAAGGTTCTAAATTCTGCAGTATACCTCCAACTTTTGAATCCAATTGTCCAAGATTTTTGCATTCACCTCTCCATTGTACAAGGGAAGTTTTAGTTTATGTCCAATTTCAGTAATGGAGTCTTTCCTTTTGGGGTTTTGGAATGAGTATGAGCAGTTTCAGTGGTGTTAGTGGAAGATGATGTTGTGTGAGATGGTGAAGATGATGAGGAAGATGATGAGGATGGTGGAGATGGAGGTGGCTTTCCACCATTCCATTTGGAATTCTTATTCTCATATTTTTTGTCTTTTGAGCTTCCTTCTCCATGTGGAGGTTTAGAAATCTCTCCAACCATTCTAGTATTCCTTTCTTCATAGAAGACTTTAACCATCTTAGTCAAAATATAGAAATATTTCGTGAATTCTTCCTCTTCTGAAGTGGGACCTTCAGGCTCTCTTTCTCCATACATAATGGCTATGGATTCAGGCTCAAAAATGGTACTTCTTGTACCTCTTCAATCTCAGTTGAAGGTAAAACTTGAAGAGTTTCAAGTGCAGCTGGAATTGGAACTTTGGGTGGTGGAGATTGTGGCCTTGTGGCTCTCCTTCTTCTGTGCAATACCTCAGTAGTTGCAACCAATAGCTTCCCTTCTCCTTTTTGCAACTTTAACCTTGTAAGCATCATAATTTTGCAACCATTAAAACCCTAATTGCACAAGCTCAAGCGATCAAGAAATTCAACCTTTTCTCTGATACCAACTTGATTTGTTTTTGTATAATTAGTTTTGTTGTGCTAAGAAAAATTACAGCTTTATAAATATGTGAATTATTCTTGTGTTGAGGTTTTATTAGTTGTTTGTGCATACATTCAGGTAAATTTCCTTAAGTTTAAAAATACATTCATGAGAAAAATAGATTAAAAACAATTACTGAACAATAAACATGTATAGTGTAGGAAACAATCAAGGAGACACATTAACACAGTGTTTTGATGAAGGAATTCACCCCTCCTGGGCTACATCTCTTTAGTCTAGCTTCCATGGCTTGTGCCTCTATATTATCTCAATGTGGAAAAAAATTATATTTACAAAGCTCTATGGCTTCTGATACCTACACCAATATGTTCAGAATGTCCCAATTAGCCAAGAACACCTCTTTCTAAGCTTTATTTGGTCGAACATTTCTTAATATATGCTTCAATCAATGTTTTCCTAGGAAACCCCGTTGAAACTAGAGAAGACTCCAGTTAGCACTGCCAAATTGGCAATTCCGTCGAAATTAACGTGCCTCCAAAACTGTTGCCAACCTTAAATACAGATTAATTAAGTTAAAACGGGATTAAAGATGCTCCAAGCGCACTTATCCGTTAGCGTTGGCCCATGGCTTAAACGTGTGGTCATATGTCGTGTGGTCGTATGTTGAGGGGGTTGGCCAATAGGGCTGGCTCACTCTGCTCTGCCGTCAACATCAATGTAGGCATAAATAACATATTACAACCAGCATTTAACATGTCCACCGCTTGGTTCAATGGTTATGCAACAAGTTGGGAGGGGAGTCATGGTTCGCACCCCCCCCCCCCCGCCCGCCAGCCCGTCACTAGAATTTGCACTCAAATAAAACATTGCCCATTCAAAAATTTCGGCACTTGGTTATGGTTCAAAATATAAAAAATAATATACAAATAAATATATATATATATATATAGATATTATGATATATATATTATAAACAATTTCCACATAATATTCATCATGAACCCATAATTCCACCTTGGAGGACATTAGGCAATTTCACCTTCACACAACCAAACTAGCGAATCTTGAAGTGACACTTGTGATAGCTTCATTGGGCAAAAACTGAAGAAGATTCCCATCATGTTGACTGTATTGCCATGTCATCATTATGTCCTATTCTGCAATTTTTGTAGCTGTTTAGGAAAATGAACAACAGGGCTTTTGTCCTTCATCCGGACTCGGTTTTCAGTGAAACGAAATATGTTCTAATCATCTTGATGAGAAGAACGAATTCGTTGAGGTTTCAAGGCAATCTGATAACTTTGATTTTTGAGCTAAACACTGAGCACTTGATCATATAGTATTGTGTGTTGTGCAATTCCTTCATTCCCTTGACTTACCTCACAACCTACAAGTCAAAACCGAAAACGCTCGGGAGGTCCCAATCAGTTACGCTCTCAACCATTAGATGTTATATGATGCTTACTAAGGGTTAATCCCTCTTACAGACATACAACATTATCTATTAACCTTAACCGCCTTATAGCCATTCATCCCATTAAACACATTCATAAATATTTGAAACAATAATAAACTAGTTGGCATATATAAGTTCCATACAACATAAACACCATAAATGTTTAGACCATTAAACACACTTACAAGTGTTCAAAGCTATTATAAATCCATTTAACATATGGAAATGTAATACACATTAATGACATTAGACAATTAGGCGACGATACAAAACATAGGAGGAAACTCATCCATCCATTAGTTTATAATAGCATAAATGAAAGAGGAGCTATGTGTTGAGTTACATTCATAAGACCAATATTCTCACCCACCTTTCAAATACATGCCATGTACAAGTAAGAACATTATAACTCATAATAAGAAATCCAAACATACAAATATGCATGAAAAATATAGTAAGGTTGCTCTGCAACTATCAACTCAAACAAACATTTAAAGCAGTTATACTCATTTTGTTTTTTAATTAAATTGACTAATTAGAAAAATGTGATATGAACAACTATCATATAAAATAAGCTATGGCTTTTTGGGCATCTAATAATGATAAGTCATGGAATTAACTCATGATATTGATGCAAAATCTATTTACAAATTAATAATCTATAGTAACATGGGAATTGTATCTATATAGTTAACAATATTGTTATATGTTTTTCAAATGTGTATGTGTTTAACACTTCTCCTCAATTTTTTTATATTAATAAAAATAATAATTTAAAATAATTGTAAATTTAGTTTTAACATTATATTAATAATAAATTTAAAAACATAGTTCTAACTCATTTGAAATAACTTTATTTTAAATTTAAGGTAATTTGAACAACAATCATAGCATGACAACATAATTATATGGTTCAATGTAACCAATAAATGAAATGGTTTGGTGTTTTTTTTCTTTTCCTTTATTTAAAATGTGTTTGTGAATGAATAAATGGATTTACATTACCAAAAAATTTAAAACATAGAAATTTTACATATGAAATATTTAAAAAAAAATATTTTACATATTAAATATCTTAAATTGATAAAAATTAAACCATAGAAATTTTATCAAATTTTCTAGAATATTTTTGACAAAATGTGTAGAAAAAGACACCAAAAAATGACTATTTTGTTTATTAGTTAAATTAGACAAAATTGCACACGTACACACACCATTATCATAGTAGTGTGAAAGATTTCCTAGTCCATTCTAATAGTAACATAATCACATAATGAAGACTACTTAATACACAACTATACTTAGTTGCCACCTAGTGGCTAAATTTTGTTAGCATCATTCTAGGAAGTTTATCAAATAAAGTGCAACTTCCATGAACCCATTTTGGTGTAGTTAATTTATACCTTTCTACTTCAAACTTGAATGAGTGAAGAAAAATATGGTGTAGTCGTTGAAGGAAGTCATGAGTGGGAGAGCATAAATTTATCATAACATTTGTGTACATTTGAACATGGTTGATAGTGGTTTTGTCCTGTCGTGATGTATTATATAAAGTAAATTAACAATATTATAAATTGAATTAACTATATATACCATCTACAAGGTTTGCAACCATTGTTTAAATATGAGCATTAGTTAGTGCTTCTCAAAATTCAATAATTAAACTAAACAACATAACCAAATAAACTTATTTACTATATTTGTTGGCCATATTTATATTCTTACTCTATTAATTTTTCCACCCTTATTTTACAATTTCCATATCATCTTATATACATTATATATTTACACCGAAGGTCTATATGATATATTTACACTGAAGGTCTTTTCTCTGTGGGATTGGGCTGGGCAAACGTTGTTCAACCAACCAATGCCAATCTCTCATTTTCGTTTTCCCGTCAAATAAAAATATAACGTGTGGAAAAATCGTTGTCCGTTTCACAACATGTCATTTAAATTTTTTCCAGGTGCTCGTACAGACGATCTTGTACGATCAAAGTCGAATTCTATGCGAGCAAGGCTGAAGTCTATGAGTCGACCATCCAACTCCGCATCCGGGGTCGAAGACTACTGCCGCAGCTCTGCACCCGAGGTCGAAGCCTATCAGGAAGATCCGTATAAATGAGCTTGTACGAGCAAGGCGAAAGTCTACACGAGTGCCACACTATCTTCATGTTCTGAAAATTGATGGAATAGGCTTCAGCCACCAAGAGTCAAAAGTAACCATTCAACTATGACTCGTCTGCTACTATCTGCATGTTTTTAAGTAATTCAATGTCCACATCATATATGGAACTCGCAGTAGGCTGTAGCAATAACCAACCTCCATATTTTCCAACAACAATGCTATATAAATAGTGTTGAATCGGTGTTTTCAACGCTAAAATGGAAGAAATGACCCTACATGCTCTACCAGGCAAAGATCGGGCAGAAAGGTCATGCCAATTTAAGAGAACATGTCACCCAGAAGGAATGCCTCGCATCGAAAAGTCGTGGAAATTTAAGGAAATCAGATACCGAAAAAGGGGGAGTTGGGTAGTCGAGATTCAAATGTCGAGATATCGACAGAAGTTATGGCTTGTATCATACACACCTGTGGAACATGACGCCCACAACTGTGGAACATGACGCCCGTGCATTCGACGCCACAACGTATTGCCTTAGAGGACACACCATATTCAACTTTTTAGACTCAGCTCCCTTCATTCCTTCTGCGTCTTCTTTATCCCATCACCAAATTAAGTTGGCTACTGCCGAACCGCCGAGCTTATCGCGATTGCATATTCACCAAGTTTGTGGACGTGGACAGTGGGGCCCTCTCCGTCTCCGTTGCATATTCGTTAGTCTTCTCTCGAGGCCGAGGAATTGTTTGGACGGTAAAAATGATCAGAATTGGGGTAAAATAATTTCAAAATTTTTCCTAGATGCAGTGTTTAATTGTGTTCTGGATACTGGAATTCTATTCCGCACAATCAAAAATGTCTAGGACACCTAAAATTTTGAAGTTTAACAACTATAAGTTGGATTTACAAAAATCCTTACCAAATTTTCTCTAAATATGACTCTAATTTCCATCACTTTCTGAGCAATTCCTCCAACTATTTAGACAATGGCCTTCCGTTAATGTAAACCGAAAGGCTCACTGCCGAAGTCTGAAAAATCCGGAGAAATTTGCATTGCAGAATTCCTGGCATGTCTTTTCACTGTACTTATGTCAGTGTCATTAAGTACTGGGCGGTGAGCGCTTTCGATAGGGTTGACAGAGTTTTAAATGTACGGGTTGTATCCATATTCAGGAGGGTCTTGAAACTTGGTGCGCCCTTTCTGTGAGCACTATCCACACCGACTGGAATAGAATGCATACACATACCGTCATGTATACAATCATGGATCCATTTTCCCGATCAATGATTCGAGCCGACGGCCACATTGTCTACCAAGCTACATGATAGCTATAGAAACTTGGACTAGACGCGAGGTTTGGAAATAAAGGGCATAGTGTTTAATGTGACATTTACTTAACTCACTCCCTCGGCGGTCTTTTTGAATTTGAAAAATCCTCCACTTTTGTTCTCCAGATTTGGGCTTGTAATTTTTATAGAAATCACCAACTGCGGTGTTATGCTGTTGGGGTTGGGACATCGAAACTTGTAAGCAAAATTCTTATTGCCCGCAAGCTAAAGTGAACCAGGAGGGTTGTCTCGGATTTCATTTTTGTGAACATCCAATAATAAATCACATAGGGAGGACCATCGATCTTACGGAGGATAAATGTGGGTAAGGAGAAATATGCAAAACTTTCTTCCAAGATATTATGATTGTTCGCCCTAACAATCTTGAATGGCTTTCATTTATCTATCTCTAAGTATAGTGGGTTCACCTGCTAATTGTGTTTATGGTTTTTGATTATTTTTTATTTTATTTTATTTTATTTTTTATTTTTTTATTTTATTTTATTTTATTTTTCCCAATAAAGACTAATTCTATTAAGATAAGAAATGTATAGTACAATCAAGCTTACATGCAACCCACCCAGAAAAGCAAGGGAGCAGCTGGTGATAGGCTATTCACCTTGCTCCATGGAGATAGTTAAGAAAAGGGCCATAGAGAACACATGGATACAAAAAAGATAGATCTACACTGAGAGAACTACCCCAAGGGGACGACATTTTTTGCCTTTTTTTCTTGCTTACTTTGACCCACCCAAAGGAGTTTGGCTGAGCGATAACAAGCTGAAGATTATTTTGCACTAGCCTTGGAATATCCTTATCAGACTCTGAGGACCAAGAAAAATGAGAATGTTTCTGAGAAATTTGAGACTAAGAGAGGACTCCCAGACAGACAGAGAGAACTTCCATCTAAATCACATCATTCTGCACATCTACTACATATCTGCTACAGTGTCCTCATCATTCTGCACATCTGCTTCAGATTCCTCCTCATCAGAACTCCAGAAATCTAAATCGTCCATAAGACGGGGAGGCTCACAAGTATTTACTAACTATGTTTATTGTTATTTACTTCTTTGAATCTAATTAGTTGTAAGTGTTATTTATTTCTTTGAATCTAATTAGTTGTAAGTGTTAGGGGATGAATACATAAAAAAAGAAATTGTAGTTTCCCAAGGATGTAGTGGCATCGGTTTCCTCCTATGTAGTATACCAGAAGAGCATCGCTCTGGTCAGACGTCAAGGCATCCTAGATACCAAAAGCCTAAGGGTTTCATCCAATATCCAGTCTAGCAAATTGACTCTCAATATATTGAGAGTTTGGGATTTCGAACTAGGTTTCTTCATTCATCTCAACTTCCCAACTCCCTTTTTTTCATTCTCTAGAGGAAAATTATTGGATTATTTTTCCCAACTCCCTTTTTTCATTCTCTAGAGGAAAATTATTGGATTATTTTAGATGAACAAATTTTATATATTATGAAAATATTGGATTATTTAAGATGAACAAATTTTATATATTATGCATTTTCATAAATCGAAAAAAGCTTGTTATGAAGTTTTATCATTAGTGATTAAAATCATTAAATTTTATTTTTCTTTTCGAAAACAAATTAAATAAATCATTTATTAAATTTTAATTATAATATTTGATGACGTTTTACAAAAATAAAAATTATATTTTGAAAAGATTTGTTCGCGTAAAATAATATTAATGTATTTTAATGTGATTTACGTTAAAATTTTTTTCTAAAAAATCTTGATATAGATCAAGAACTAAAATCAAAAAAAAATATATTTTATAATTATTTTTAGGAGATATCTACCATCTATCTTATAAAACAAATACTAAGTTAACTTTTCATCCTTAAAAATTTCCTACCATTCTACATTTAAATGTTATTAATCTCTAATAATATAATAAATTAAATATTATTAATGTTATAATCTCTAATATAGAAAAATTAAATAATAATAATTTATATATTAACGTATTTTTATATTAATTTTTCAATATAATATTAAATCAAATAATAATAAATTATATGTTAACATATTTTTTTCTATATTAAATTATTAATGATTTATTATATTATATTTTTTTTCGTAAAATTGTCAATTAAATAGAACAGAAGGAGGGGTTTCTAGGCTCTGAATGGCCGCAGGTCTTAGGGCATGGTCGCATGATCGAAGGCTGCAGCCAAAAGCGCCGAGGGCCTAAGGCTAGACGACAAGGATTAGAGCGCAAAGGAATGCGGTCGCATGCAACAGAGGCTTGAGGAAGGTGCGGCTCGCGATCCAAGGCTCCAGGTAAAGACACCTGGCAGAAATCATAAGGTCTGGGACGATGTGAGGACGGACAACGTTTGAAATTCGGAAGCAGCTGGAGATGCCGCGACCCTGGCTTCAGGAAACCGCCTGGGTTTTGCCACCCGACCGACATAGCTGTCGTGCTCTCCGCCTAATCTGAGGTATTACCTTGTATCTGGAACCAAAGCAAATTGTGTTGGCGGGCTTTAGCGGTTAATCAGTCGAATTAATCAGGGTAAACACTTGTGAGACGGTCGAGCTTGACCCTGAACCGAAAGATATACTGTCGGTTTGGGGTAAGGACCTAACGGCGCAAACCATCGAACAATTCTTTGTAGCAAGCGGTCTTCATGGGACATTGAAGGAGAGCCCATGCCTGAACGAATCATGGAACACTAGTACCTCGTTTGATTGCCAAGAAGGAAGTTTGGGGCTGGTAGCACAGGGAATCGAGGAGGACCAGGCCTATTTCAACTACCAAGAATCAAGAACATAGAAGGAGGACTTCCCTGAGGCCGAAGATTTCAGGTTATCACAAGTAATGAATTCAACAGCCCTAGCTCATGCTCATATTCATTCTGGAGGCCTGGAAGATGTGGTCTTTGGCTAGGGCCCTAAAAATTGGTACTGGCATAGCTCAATTGACGAGCTTAAATCGGACCTAGGGCCGGATAAAGAAGGTAGACCGTCAGCCATAACTAGATCTACATTAGCAAGGGCCGGGGCAAACCCTAGAGCGATACTGGAGATAGAGAAAGAGGGAATTAAAGCAGAGGAGGGTTGTAGAAAGGATGGATCGGGAAGCATTGCAGTAAGGCAGCTAGAAGAGGAGGGGGTAAAAGAAGGAGAAGACGAAGGAGCAGGGCTCAGGAGGGTAGTGGGGGCCAGTGAGGCTGAGATCCCCTCAGGACCTGAGTTTGCAGGAAAGAAGGATTTCTTGCAACAAACAGAAGAGACAGAGGGGGTGGTTGATGGACAAGGAAGGGAAGAGACCCCTGGCAATAGGCAGGTTGGAGAAAAGAGGAAGAAACAGAAACTAGTTAAGAAAAGTATAGAAGCAGATCTGGTCCTTGGAGTGGACGTCCAAATTGAGGAAGCTATGGAAGTGGCAGAGAGCACTTTGGTTGGATGAGCTAGAGGGAAGAATTTTTCAGCCCAATTCTTCCAAAAATGGGCATATCAGCAATGGCAGGTGGACTCAGGGAATTCCTTCAAAGTTTCGGTTCTAGCAAAAGGATGGTTCATGATTCAGTTTGATAAGAAGGATATGGCAGATTGGGTATTGGCGAAAAATTGGGCTTTTGGGAATCAACCCATTCTATTTAGACGATGGACACCCCTGTTCGACGCACAGCGAGAGAAGGTAAACTCATTCCCAGTTTGGGTTCGCGCTCCTGGGTTGCCGTCCTTTCTATGGGTTGAGTTAGTCTTCAGGTTTATTGGCAATACGATTGGCTCCTATCTGGAAGAAAATATGTCTTTTATCGAAACAAGAAACAAAGCCATGGCCCGGATACTGGTAAACCTTAACCCAGGGAAAGGACTTCCGGAAAACATAAAAATACACTATAAAGACCTCGTCTTCGATCAGCCATTGGACTACGAACACCAACCTTTCAGGTGTCATAGATGCCATAAGTATGGACACATGGCAAGGGACTGTCCCTTCAGTTTTCAGCGCAAAAGGAAACACAGAAAAGATGAAGTAGAGGTGCGAACAATAGGAGAAGAGATAATCCCCAGGACAGAGGCGGCTCAAGTGGAGGATGTCATGGAGGTGGAAAGGATCGAGGAACAGAGGGTTTCGGAGTAGGTACAGACCATGAGTCAGGAAGTTGGAGAAGGACCTCCTATTGATTTGAGCAAGGGTGATCTAGAAGCAACAAGAGAAGTACATGAAGACTTGATGGGTACGCACCTGGACTTTTATTTTCCTTCTATGTATTCTCCAAATGAAGTAAAAGAAGCATGCTTTAATTCAAATCTACATAATCATGCATCTATAGAACAAAAGGGGGTTGAAACCATAACTGCATCTATCCCCGAAATCAATCTGAACTGTGAAGGGACCTCAATTGATATCAATGAAATTAAAATTCCTGCCTCCAAACCTGAATGTCACTATAACCTACACTCCCTTGACAAAAGACCAGTGACTGGAGACCTAATCGGAGGCATAGGTATGGAGGTTCCTCAGACCTCTAGGAAGAAGTCAAGGGGGAGGAAGTCTTTTCTATCGAAGGCTCAAGTGAAAGCAAAATTTGATGTGGAGGATGGTAAACAACTGTCAATTCCTAGGGTGCTTAGAGCGGCAAAACCCTGTGAGGAGATGCCAAAATGATCTGTCTTTCATGGAATTGTAGGGGTTTAGCCAGTAAACCCAAAAAACTGGCTTTGAAGGAGTTGGTACAGCATTATAACCCTGATCTACTCATGCTACAAGAAACTCTAGGCCTGAGTTTAGAAGTAGTGTCCTCTTTATGCTCCATCTTCCCGGGGTGGCAGTTTCAAGCATTGGACTCAAATGGTCACTCAGGAGGTTTGGTTGTAGGATTCAGAGAAGGAAGATTGAAACTCATAAATTCGTGGAGAATGAATCACGGCTTGGGGATGGAAGTTTTGTCCCTTGAATTTGATGTCCCTCTGTCTATCTTAAATATATACGGGCCATGCCAGGAGAGGGTCTCGTTTTGGAATAGCCTCCTAGCTAAATTTGTGATGAGGGATCAAAATCGCGTCGTAGGAGGAGATCTAAACTTCTCCATTGGGAATGCGGAAGCATGGGGTCCCTCAGCTAGAGAAGACCCCTTATCGGACTTCTTTCAAAATGCCCTTGCTTTGCATAATCTGATAGATGAAAATCTGTCAAAACTAAAGCCTACATGGAGAAATCATAGAACAGGTGAAGCTCGAGTTGCTAAAAGACTAGACAAATGTCTTTTATGTGAAGATCTTGCTTCTAGAATACCGATGTTCCGACAGTGGATAGGAGAGGGAGGAAACTCGGATCATTTCCCAATTCTGCTTGAGCTATCCAAGCCTCCCTTTAAACCAACAACACCCTTTAAATTCAATGCAACTTGGATGCAGGAGGAATCATTCAGATAGCTCTTTAATGAAACCTGGCAACACCCAGGCAGGGATGCATTGGAAGATAAGAGCTTCCTTTTCATGGAAAATCTGAAAAGGATGAAGAAGGCCACTTTGGATTGGGCTAAAAAGAGGAAGCAGAAGCAAAATGAAGTCTTAATCAGTATCAACCTGGAGCTTGGGGAATTAGAAAAACCTGACTCAAATGGTTATGACTCTCAGGAGTCAAAGGACAGGATTTTGTTGTTAGAAAAGCAGAGAAGTCAAATTCTTTTGGACAGAGAAGAAGAATGGAGGTTGAAAAGCAGGGCGATCTAGCTGATGGTTGGAGATGAAAATACAAAATTTTTTCACAACTATGCGAAAGGTAGGAGGATAATGAATACTATCTGGAAGCTAAAAGATGAAGAAGGTAGAGAGGCAAATACTTTTGAATCTCTCTCATGCATGGGGAGGAACCATTTTCAAAGCCTTTTTTATGAACAGAGAGAGCCTACATTAGCAAAGGTTATCAAAACAACCCAATGCTTTCCTCGATATGTGGAGGAGGAAGAAGCTGAGGGCTTATAGTGGGAAGTCACATCTGAAGAAGTGGAGAATGTAATAAAATCTATGGCCAAAGATAAAAGTCCTGGGCCTGACAGGTGGCCTATAGAATTCTTTCAGCATTTTTTTTATTAGATTGGCTCAGAACTAACAGAAGTGGTTGAGGAATCCAGAAGGAAAGGTATGGTATATGCGCCTTTTAACTCAACTTTTATAGCCTTTATTCCTAAGAAAGAAGACCCTAAGTCATTTGAAGATTTCAGACCCATTTCACTATGCAACAATGTTTATAAACTTATAGCTAAGATGATAGCTGCTCGCTTAAAACCAATTCTGTCCAGATGCATCTTAAGCGAACAGTTTGGTTTCTTGGATGGGCGTCAAATTCACGAAGCTATAGGAGTGGCCGAGGAGAAAATTCATAGTCTAAAACTGATGAAAAATAAAGGAGCAGTGGTGAAAATTGATTTGTCAAAAGCATACGACAGAATCAGTTGGACCTATCTCTAAATGTTGCTAACTCACCTAGGGTTCAAAATCGATTTTATCAACTGGGTTATGGGATGTATCACCAGTGTCATCTTTGTGGTGCTTATAAATGGGGCAACCTATGTGTTCTTCAAAGGGCAAAGAGGGTTAAGACAAGGCTGCCCCTTGTCTCCTTTACTTTTCCTACTGGTTGCGAAGAGCTGAGCCGGCTAATTTTAAAAGCCAAAAGGGAAGGAACAATAAAAGGTCTGGAGGTGGCTGTCAACCTTTTTATTTCGCATCTCCTGTTTGTAGACGATATATTACTCTTCAGTAATGGAAGCCTGACAAAATTTAAAAAGATAAAGGAGATCCTTGAGCTATTCATGAAAGCAACTGGGATGCAAGTCAATTATAGGAAATCACATCTCATGCTGGAAGGCCTAAATAGACAGGAGATAAGCCAAATTACTGTTGTCCTTCCTTTAGAGGTAATTAAGTTTGGGGACCCTTTCAAATATCTGGGGTTCTGGTTGAAACTGGATAATCATAGGAAGCAGGACTGGAATTGGTTAGTAGCAAAGATTGAAGCCAGGATTTCACACTGGAGCTTTAGGTGGCTTTCCAGAGCAGGAAGGTTAACTTTAATTAAATCAGTCCTTCTAGCAATTCCGGTATACTGGGTTGCACTGACCTGGGTCCCGAAAGGGATTTTGGAAAAGATAAGAAGAATATGCAGCAGATTTCTATGGGTAGGATCCAAGGAGGAGTCAATGCTACCTTGGATTGCCTAGGAAAAAGTGGCAAGACCAAAAGAATGCGGAGGATGGGGTATAAAAGACATTACTACTTTTGGACTCTCTCTGGCAGCAAAATCAGGGTGGAGAATAATCCAAATGGAAAACGTTTGGACAAAAGTGGTGAAGCGAAAATACATTGATCCCACTCCTCTTGAAGACTAGATTAGGAATCCAAAAAAGAAAGGAGGGAATGTGTCAATAATCTGGAAGGTGACTATCGACGCCTTCAAAATTATTGAACAAGGATTGTCTTGTTAGATTAGAAATGGTGAAAACATTCGCATTGGAAGGGACCCTTAGGTGGGCTGTAACGAGAATTATGCTATATCCCCTGGCCTGATTAGACACATTGATTCCAAAGGAATATTGTACCTAAATTAGGTGGCGAAAATAGGATACTCAACCATATGGGGACAAGCTTGGAAGTCAGGGGAGGAATTAGATCTTCACCCCCGTTGGTGGAACGATTGGAAGGTCTACATGCAAGAACTTTCCAGATCAAATGTAAGGCTCAAGGACAAACCAGATCAGCTCGTATGGACTTATGCTGATTCTGGTAGCTATTCCCGTAAATTTGGATACAAGTTTCTCACGACAAAAAAAGGTTGGGAAGATCTGGAATGGTGGGTAAAATCAATATGGAAGTTAAAGTGCCCTGCTAAAGCAAAACTGTTATTCTGGTGTATCTTGAAAGGGAAAGTCCCTACATGGGGCATTCTGCAAGCCAGATTTAAACAAGGGTCAGGAAGATGTCCAATGTGCAAAAATGACTCAGAGTCTATAACGCACCTGTTTATTCGCTGTCTTATAGTCAAAAAAGTATGGTTGTAGGTGGAGAAGCTTATTCACTCGCCAATATCTTGAGAAGGGGACAATATCGCTGAATTTTGGCACAAATGGTGGCACCAAAATTCAGTTCGGAAGTTAAGGAACTTGCCTCCTATTATATGCTGGGGCATTTGGATTGCAAGGAATAGAAGCAATTTCCAGGATAAGTGAACCTTTGTTGAATCAATTGTTGTTCAGTGTTCATCAATTTACTCAAATATCCCGGATTCAGAGGAAGAAAGGATGCCCAAAAAGGTTGAAGAAGAACAAATCAAGGATGGAGTGCCATGGGCTTACTTTCACGGAGCCTCTCGAAACAACAAAGCTGGAGCAGGTTTAATTATCCACATAAAGAAGAGTCACTCCCTAAAAGTTTCCATAGGGTTGGGTAGTGGCTCCAATAATTTTGCAGAATTATCTGCTCTTAAGCTTCTTCTATGTTGGTTGATACATAGAAACACCTTGACAGTTCAGATTTTTGGGGATTCATTAAATGTTATCAAATGGATAAATGGTCAAAACAGCTATCATAATTATATCTTGCATCCTCTTTTAGAAGAAATACAGCATCTGAATTTATCTTTTAATACTTTTTCCATTCATCATATATACAGGGAACGAAATGACTCTGCAGACAAGCTTTCTAAAGAAGGTCTTCAACAAGTTCTGGGTAGCTGGAGAATAGTGGAGGAAATCAATGGAGAAGTCCACTTTTCGGACTAGCCTCCTTATGCTCAAAATGCATAATCATGGCACATGGCCGATCTGATATCACTGTTTTTGCTTTTTGAACATAGCTGGAAAATCTGTCATCTGAAAAATCTATTTCAAGTTTTTTGTTTGTGCAATCGTTTTCGTCTTGGGCTATTTTCATTGATAGAGGAAGCCCGGAAAAAGAAGCAAGTTGTTGTTTTTCGTTATCAAACACAAGGAACCATTGGCTCTTTTTGACAATATGGAGAAAGGGAGATGTTTTCTCCACTTTTGAGGAGGCTAAGCTCAGTTTCTGAATAGCCTTTTAGCAGACTTATATGATGTATTACAACAAAATGAAAGCTGCAGCATGTATGAACGTGATAAAAAGTTACATATACAGTTGGAAGCATAGTATAGTAAATGTCATAAGGTAAGCAGACATATAGCGTAAAAGCAATATGAACAAAACATGTAAACTGATAAGTTGCAAGCCGTATCTATATTCCACCAGATCTACAAAAATACTGTAATGATTCAAAGTATTTTCCCACAGTTCTTAAACCCTAGTAACGGCGGGTACAAAAAAAAATAACTATCTATGCAGTCAGGTGCCATAAGGGAAGTGCACACCCCTCCATCTCAGTCGAGCTCGGGTCGTAAGGACCTCAACTCTCCATAGAAGAATAATTATAAAACATACTGAAGAAATAGACAGCCTCAGAAAAACTGTAGTAAAGCAACGTAACAGTTCCGGGATATAGCCCGCGTAATCTGACAACTATAGAATTAAAATTACATGACACATGCATCTGCGAGCTCAAAGGCCCAGTAAAATTATCAAAGGAAAAGAAAATTTATCAGTTCATAGCCGCATCCTTGCATTGGGCGGCAGATTTGTCGGCTTAAACCCTGCCAAAACCCCTAAACAATAACCAAGGGAAAGATACCGTAAGGTGGTCTGGGCTAGAGGGCCAAATCCATCCGCCATTAAACACAGGGAAAGTAAAGAAGAAACAAACCCTACACTCTGTGCAATAAATTCATCATTTCCATAATAGAACGCCTATGTTAAAAGTATAGCATGTGGTATCGTGTGGGGATGAACTCGCCTGATTCACCATAGCTTGAGGGAGAAAGATCTGAAGCCAGGCAACCTCACCTACACTTGCGCGCATTGTGCTGAGGGAAGAGACCCTCACGCCTCAACCCAGTAAAACAAAAACACATCGAAAGCAGGTCAGGAACTTCAGATTACTCATTATACAACAGAAAATAGTGCAGAGCATAGGAAAATGATAAAAATCCTTTAGACAGCACAAGAAACCTTACCACAAGAAAGCAACTGGAAAAGACATTGTCCAATCCACCTCGAACTAGTTACAGGCGTGAGAAACCAACCATACATCAACTAGAGAAGCCAAGGTATGTGCTCGATGCTTGAGCAAGAATGGAATTGCAGCAGAGTCGAAAGGAGACAATATCTGGAACCATCGATGAAAAGATCTCATCGAGAAAGGTAAACAACAAAATAGCTCCACTCGGATTAGCATTTCCTCCATCCACCGCCAATGCGGGAGGCGCCCTAGGGCATAAGAGTAAAGGGTACCAAAACTTTGCCTCCATCACATGACAGAGTCGTCAGGAGTAATTGCCATAGCCAGGTGTATGAAACCAGAACAATCAGCATTAACCCGGCAGTTGATACTCTGCCACCTCAGAAATATCATTTAATTGCTTACATAAGATAAGATATTTTCCATGTTAATCGTAATTATGAACCTTACGTTTAGGTGGCATGCTGTAGTATACATAGGTGGGGTAAAGAAAAAAAAAAAAATCCGTGGATTCATTACAAGTGGTATCAGAGCAAGGTTACAAACACTGTGGCCTTTGGGAAAAACTGAAAGCTGAAAATTGAAAAAAACTAGAAACTGATAGATAAACAGAGTGTATACAATTATTCCATTTCTGTTGAGCAGTTTAAGAAGAATAGGTAGTGCACTGACCCTTTTGTTTTGTGAATTGTTATTTCCTGACACTTTACTTATGTTAAGTTTAGAAATAGAGTACCGCCAGCATGCGAATAACAGATAGTGCATCACACAGGTTTGTGGGGGGTCAGGGACCTGAAATTGGTCCTGAGAACAATCCTGAGCTATGGGTACAGCTCAGGGAGGAGGCTCGCAATACAAACCAAGCTATTTTGGAGACGGTGCAGGAATTGAAAAATGAAATGGCTCGGTTACGTGAAGATAATGCACGACTAACGATGGAATAAGAAAGAATTATAAAAAGCCTGTTTGACAGATAGAACCAGCCGCCAGCTAATCCCAGTGCGAAACAATAGAGAATGTCAGAAGAACAGAACCATCATATAGAACCTGAAGGGTCGGAAGAGAGGGAGGAACGATCTGATAATGCATTTGAACAACATACATCAAAGAGGCAACAAATAGAGTTGTAGGGAGAATTTCGTAAGATTAAACCTCCGCACTTTGACAGGGAACAGGAGGAAGCAACTGAGGCATGGTTGATAAATATGAACAAATAGTTCTAGCTGTATGAATACGATCATAACCTGAAGCACGATTGGCCATCTTCCAATTACAGGGAAAATCGACCCTGTGGTGGGAAGAAGTCAAGATCGTAAAGGGAGTAAGCGAACAGACCATAACGTGGGAGAAATTTCAAAGGTACTTCAAAGAAAGATACCTAGCTGAGTGTTTTTATGACGAAAAGGCAAGGGAATTCCATGACTTGCGGTTGGGGCAATAGACCATGGACGAATTTATCACCCATTTTACTTCCTTGCTTCGTTATGTGCCTTATATTAGAGAAGAAAAACCTAAGGTGCAAAGATTTGTTAGTAGTTTACCCCTGTATATGCAGGAAACGATTGAGTTGGACAATCCAAAGACAATGGACGAAGCTATCCGGAAAGCCAGGATTTGTTACCAGCAGCGTAAATAGAAAGGAGAAGTTCCAGGAAAAATATGGAATGAGAAAAGAGGTAATAAGCCAACTGGAAACAGTAAAGGAAATCGCAGTGGTGGAAGCAAGGGAATTGGCAAGGGGCAGAACAACAGAACTATACAGAAAAACTCATTCAAATCCAAGCCAACTAGTGAATCCAGAGTTGGCAAACAGCCTGCAAGATTGGACAGCGAAGGGACAGTAAGACCCCCAGTACAGTGTTGGGGTTGTGGAGGGCCTCACTATGTCAAAAATTGTCCGCAGCAAAAGGGAACCGAACAGTTATCCCAAATCCATGAAGCATCGAGAGTCGGCGATGTAGGACGTAGCATATCGAGGATTAATGCAACCCTAGACGATCGTCAGGCGGAGTACCAAGCTACCATGGTGGAATTTGAAGGTAAAATTTCAAACCTTACTGTAGCTGTTTTAATTGACCTTGGAGCCACATTAAGTTATATTAGTCCTAAGGTAGTAGAACATTGTAAACTGCAACCTGTTAAATTCAAGAATCCGTGGCTAGTACAGCTGGCTACAGGGGCCAAGAGGCAAGTGCTGGCAAAGGTCAATAACTGCTCTTTAACAATAGCAGGGCAACTAATAATGGCATATTTAAATGTACTCCCCCTTGGTTCATATGATGTTATAATCAGTATGGACTGGTTAGAAAAGCACTGGTCATTGGTCAATTGCAAGACAAAGACTATTTATTATAGGGATGAACTTGGAGCTAGGCAAGAAATGCAAGGAATTAAGCGACCAGTATAGGTTCGGCCAATAACCGCATCTCAGTTAGCGAAATGTATCAGGAAGTGGTGTCAGATTTATGCCATCCAAGTGGGCTATGCTGGCTCGAAGGATAAAATAGCTACATTGGATAACATCCCTGTGATACAAGAATTTGCGGATGTGTTCCCAGAAGAGATTCCTAGACTACCGCCTAAGAGGGATATAGACTTTACCATCGAATTGGTACCAAGGGCAGCACTAGTATCGCGAGCGCCCTATAGAATGAGTGTACCTGAGTTGACAGAGTTAAAAATGTAGTTACAGGAACTGTTAGATAAAAACTATATTTGCCCTAGTGTGTCTCCGTGGGGAGCCCCAGTGTTATTCGTTAAGAAAAAAGATGGGACCCTTCACATGTGTATAGATTATCGTCAGCTGAACAAGTTGACAATAAAAAACAAGTATCCTCTACCTCAGATTGATGAACTTTTCGATCAAGTGAAGGGTGCAACAGTTTTCTCCAAGATCGATTTGCTATCAGGTTACCACCAGAATAGGATTAAGGAGGAAGACATAGCTAAAACAACTTTTAGAACAAGGTATGGGCATTATGAGTTTGTGGTGCTACCCTTTGGGTTAATTGACACCCCTGCAACTTTCATGTGCTTGATGAACAACATATTTCATCGATATTTGGATAGATTTGTGCTGATATTTATCGATGATATACTGATATACTCCCGCAGTATGGAAGAGCACAAGGAGCACCTCAGATTGGTGCTACAAACCCTCTGAGAACACTAATTATATGCTAAGTTTAGCAAGTGCAACTTCTTCAAGGAAGAAATGCAGTATCTGGGCCATATAATCATAAGGGAAGGGATCGCGGTGGACCCTAAAAAGATAAGAACCATAATGGAGTGGCCCGTACCGAAAGATATAGCTATGTGGTTAGCCGGTTATTATAGACGATTTGTGGAAGGCTTCTCAAGAGTGGCATACCCCATCACTTCTTTACAGAAAAAATGAAGAGCATTCAAATGGACCCCAGAATGTCAAAGAAGCTTTGAGTAGCTTAAGCATCTGCTCACCACAACACCCATTTTGAGCATAGCTGATCCTAATAAGGACTATGTGGTGTGCACTGACGCAAGTAAGGAAGGTGTGGGAGGCGTGTTGATGCAAGAAAGGAAAGTGATTGCTTATGGGTCAAGGAAACTAAAAGAGCATGAGCAGGAATATTCTGCCTATGACTTAGAGCTAGCAGCCGTCATACAGGCGTTGAAGATGTGGCGACATTATCTCATGGGAAGGAAATTTTTATTACTGATAGACCACCACAGTCTGACCAATTATTTTAGCCGGCCCACTTTAAATGCGAGGCAAACACGGTGGGTAGATTTCCTAAGTGCTTTTGACTTTGATATCAGACACTTGAAGCGGAAAGAAAACTGGGTGGCGGACGCTTTAAGTCGGAAATTACAATGTTTGTATGAAATTTCCTTTAGCGAATGGAAAAGCCCCTTTGAGGAAATGATAAAAAAGTCATCATAACAAGATACTGTATACCAGCAAATAAAACAGCGAGTACAACAGTCTACCAGCAAGGGGAACCGGCAAGGCTATGAGGTAGATGATGCTGGAATGTTGTATTACAAAAAGAGGCTATATGTACCTAATCAAAACGGTCTTAAAAATCTGATTTTGGATGAATTTCACATCAGTCACTATGTTGGACACCCAGGGTATAAAAAAATGATCATTTCGCTTCGAAAAGAGTACTATTGGCCGGGTATGAAGAAGAATGTGACCGAGTATTTAGCATGGTGTTTGGAGTGCCAACAAATTAAGGCAGAGCATCATCATCCAACAGGGCTATACAACCCTTACCCATTCCGGAATGGAAGTGGGAAACCATTTCTATGGATTTTATAACAAGGTTGCCTAAGAAAAAGAAGAATAATGATTCTATTATGGTGGTGGTAGACAAGTTGAGTAAAGCAACACATTTTATACCTATGAAATCCACCTATAAAGTTGTACAAATTGCCCATATTTTCATGCAGAATGTGTTTAAATTACATGGACTCCCAAAGATGATAATTTCATATCGTGACGTGAAATTCACGTCGGCCTTTTGGAAGACATTATTTGCAGAATTGGGGACACAACTGAACTTCAGTACAGTGTATCACCCCCAAACTGACGGACAAATAGAGCGGGTGAACCAGGTGGTAGAAGACATGTTAAGAGCACATGTAATGCAGCAACCAATGCAGTGGGAGGAGTATTTTCACTTGGTTGAATTTGCATACAACAACGGGTATCATACCTCATTACAAATGAGTCCCTTTGAGGTCCTGTACGGGCGGAAATGCTGTACACCCTCAAGCTGGGGTGGACCTGAAGACAAATTAAGGTTAGGGCCAGAAATGCTTAAGGAAATGGAGGAAATGGTGAAAAGGGTACGCTCTAATTTAAAAGCTGCTCAGGATAGGAAAAAGAGCTTCGTTGACCGGAAGAGGAGGTTTAAAGAATACCAGGTTGGTGACCATGTTTATGTGAGGATCCAAGCAAGGAGGGGTACATTGCAATGGAGCAGGTGTGCAAAGTTGGCACCCCGATATTGTGGACCATTCCAAGTATTGGCAAGACTTGGGCCAGTGGCTTACCAGCTCACCCTGCCAAGTCACATCCGAGTCCACAATGTCTTCCATGTCTCTATGTTAAAAAAATATGTTTATGATCCTAAACATGTGATCAGATGGCAAGATATATAGGTGAGGATTATTTCTAGTAGATCAGTCTAAAGTTTTACTTTAAAAGAGACTGATTTGGAATATTGCTTGTTGCAGGTCGAACCGGAAGGAGAAGTCTTGGTTGAGCCGCTGAGCATCCTCGACCGAAGATAAGTACAGTTGCGGAAGCGAGCTATTACCCAAGTTAAAGTGCAGTGGTAGTACTTTGGGCCTGATGAGGCCACTTGGGAAGATGAAGAGCTCATGAAAAAGGCTTACCCAAAGTTGTTTATGAACATCAGACATCGAGACGATGTCCAATCTCAGGAGGGGGAGATGTGATGTCCCGAGAAAATGTAAATATTTGATTTTTCACTATGGTAAAAGACAGAACTAAATATGACACCGTTAACTGTTTGAAAAATTAATAGTATTGTTATTATTATTGTGTTCTTTATATATATATTATATATAAAGAAATGTTTCTTGAAATGCTGGCAACTTCTAAGGAGGAAGTTGGGAAAAGACAGTTGTTGGAACTGTAATCAAACTACCTCCCCTGACTGGAAGGCTTACAGAGAAAAGGAGGGGAGGAGGCAATAATCTGTCCTGTAGGGACAAGTAGAAGAGAAAAAAGAAAAAAAAACTCCAAGGAAGAGGAGGAGGCTAAGTCTGGTGATGACCAGATAGCCCTGCTCACTGTACGAGCAACTTGCAGAGACTGAGGTCTGGCAAGCAGCACGGGGGTAGATTCTAGTCCTGCAGGATGAATCTCGTGGTTGGGCTGTTTAACAGATGACAGACCTAGATTCGCGTGACTGTTAGAAAACTATATTCGATCTAAAGAAACTCCAGACACCGTTTATTTCAGGAGATAGCCCGAAGACGACATTTCAACCAGAAGCAAACAAAAGAACTTCAGGTATGAGGCCAATCTCTAGACTGATATTAATTAGTAATTTTGTAACGTTAATCTTAGTATTTCCTTTCCTGTTACATTATGAATGACGTGAAGGCATTATTTTACAAAAAAAAAAAAAAAATGTGCTAGGAAGTAATCAAGAGGGCAAAGTTTTATATCTGTCTTTCTTTTCCTATTCTTTTCATTTTCTTCTTTTAAAAAAAATGCATGTAGTCCAAGGAGTCAAATGTGAGCAAACCCTCTCAAGGAATTACGGAAAATGGAACACCATCAATACAAAGACTTATTGTAATTGCAGGGTTCTCGGAAATAAAATGCCTATGCAATAAAATAATTATATATTTCATACATTGACAGAGAGCGTGATAGTTAACTGTTCCCTGTCCAGATCCTATATAAGTCCCGAACATAGAAAAGCAAGAAACATGTAATATAATCACTGGCAGAATCAAACTATGACCCGTCTCAAGAAAGACCCTAAGGTATAAAGCCGGATACGCTAGGGTATGTCGGCCTCAGGACCAGGGTAACCTTTTAACATCATGCAAAATAAAGAATCCGTAAGCCGGTACTATAGTTTCAAATGCATACATGTAATATAGCTGGAAAACAGAGGGAAATCGGTGCTCCCCAAAGGAATAAATAAACAGAGAATTTATATAAGTGAGGAACCAGAACGAGTTCGCAGAGGATTTCTGTGTTGGGTTGTGTTATATTATTTCCACATAGTTAACAGGGGGTTTGAGGGGTACCCATAACCCCACTTTATGCGGTCCGGGGCAGCGCCTCTGAAAATTTTGGTTTTGGACCCTATGTTAGGTTGGGTTGACCCACCTATGGTTTTGTGCATGATTTTCGCACATGTTTTTTGGTCCATGGTATTGGACGTGATGGTTTTTCTGTCCATGGTATTGGATGCTTCGGCATGTATAAATATGTATTGTAACATTGAAAGGAATATAATGAAAAATCAAGCTGGTAGTCTCGGTTTTGAGATCCAGTGGGAATCTCTGTGTATATGTGTTTTATGTGTTATGCTCTCGCATTTTTATTTTTCCTGTGATTTAGAATTCGTATGCAGGTAATTTCTGTATAGGGTTAAAACCTACATTTTGGTATCAGAGCTGTTTTGGCTTCAAGGGGACGCCTTTGTTGATGAGGGGTTTCGCTCGGGCTTGTGGTAGACCCTGTTCAGTGGGAGATCTGCGAGATCGATTCTGGT
>APFE031658014.1:2761-17369 GCA_000404065.3 Pinus taeda | reverse complement strand
CTCTTCTTTGCTTGATGTTATTCATATTTACTCTCAGCCATTGCTTCGTAAGATGAATTATTTGCATCCCTTGAGCATAAGTTAGCAGGACATGTTAAGAAACACAACAATGAATATTGTTGGATTGAGATAAGCTCATGCTCAGCCACCTTTAAGGCAGGAATTAGTGAAATATATGTTGGATGCAGAGTCTAATATGTGGAGCAAGAGGAGAAGTAAGGCTAATTGGTTCAGAATTATGAATGTTCTCAATGGAGTTGCATTTGTTTCTAAATGGGTTGATGATATATGTCAGTGGAGGAATCCCATTATCATAATTTTAGTGCATTATGCTTCCTTGTCCTCATTTGCTACCCAGAACTCACTGTACCAGCAATTGTCTGCTACATTTTTCTCATTGGTGAATGGCCCTATAGGTTTTGGCCTAGGATGCCACTGCACATGGATACACGAATTTCCCATGTAAATGTCGTTGATCACGATGAACTTGATGAGGAATTTGATCCATTACCGATCTCTGAGGCTTCTAAAATTGTTATAACAAGATATGATCGATTAAGGATTTTGGTTGCAAGGATACAGACTGTATTGGGTGATTTTGATACGCAAGGGGGGAGAATTCAAGCTTTTCTTACTTGGAGAGATCCTTGTTCCATTGACATTTTCATTGCTATAAGTTTCATTATCTCATGTATGTTGTACACTGTTCATTTAACCATAGACTGTGACTAATATTAGGAATACAATGCCCTGTTATTGATAGAACATGTTTTTGGTAAACTCGATAGCAAGTGTGTGCCTAGAATCAAGAAATAAGTGGTTGAAAGTGACAATTTATATAATTGAACTATTAGTCAAGAGAATTTTGTAGGAACTATGTGACTATTATCGAGGGTTCATTTGAAAAATTACCTAGTAAAGGAAATAAACCCCAGCTGCCTCCAAGCCTGTGAAGCAGAAAGGAAAATCCTAGGAAACTGCCGCTTCTAACCATTGAAAGGAAAACCTTATTAACGCAGAAATTGTACCTGAGAACAAATGATGGAGCAAAGTATCAGTCGCTGAGTGGATGTGGCGTCAAGGCAGTCGCAAATACCCTATAATCCCAATAAGAAGAGGTCATTGGAGCACTGACGAGCTTATTGTTGATAGATGGAGTTGCAGAGTGAAACCCTCCCATCACAAACACTCGGGATGAGAGACTGAAGCGAGGGTTAGGTCGACTGGTTTTGAAGGACACCACAAATAAACAATGTGAGGCTCCCAAATGAGAGCAAGATGCTCCTACCGAATTGTAACTGAAAATACATGTACTTTTCAATCCAATGGCAGAGGTTATTTGAATCGTTTAACATCAAAATCAACGTCTCACAACAACACATGTAGCATGGGAGAGACTTCTTTTCGAAACGAACACCTTATGACGTAACTAAGATTAATTCTAATAAGCAATTCTTACCCATTCCATAATACAATGAACACTAATCTCTTCATTAAAAAAAAATGACAAACTAGTGTCGAATGACATATTGGTGAAACATAAGTCATGCAATCCTAATGATTAAAATTTTGAAAGTTTCAAAACTTAAGAAACTCTTTCCCTGGCATTTAGTATATATGGCAAGTTAGGTGCACAAGCTCTAACAATGTACACAATACTTCTGGTCTTTTCCCACAATCTTGCCGCTGGACAGCGTGTTGAATTTTGCCTCTTATCAACCATATGCAGTAAATTCAAAACAAGTTATAAGCCGACCATCATTTGTTTTACATTACTTGTTATGCAAGATTCAGAACCAAACTATATGCAGTAAATTCAACACAAGTTCATGAGGTGACAACCATGTATTTGGCATTACTGGTTATGCAAGATTTACGATTTTACACGTTTTAAAAGCACAAAAAGTGCTTAACTGCTCACAAGCTTCACTATTTGATGGACAGTTCGGTGTTGCTTCGGAGAATAACTCGTAACTTTCCCATGCTTCCTAATTACTCTCGACAAGATGTTTAAGTTGAATTAAGTCATTGAGTCATTGAGTTTTTAGTTGGGTGAGCTTAATTACGTGGCGTCTACACAACTTAATTTGGTAGTCAAGAATTAATTCAATTTTATATTCCATAGTTAATGATGTGAGTATCTTTTGGAATGTTTACTCGTAATTTAATAGCATTTATTCGTGTTTATGTTTATACGTTTACTTAATATGATTATAATTTACTATTTATCTTATTTAAATGGAATATTAAAATTAGTGAAAAAGAAAAATCAAAACCATTATTAAAATTAATAAAAAAATAGAATTAAAACAATTTATTATCTTTTCCTTTTTTTACATTTTATTTTAACTTTTTTATTATAAATTTTGATTTAACCTTTGTATTTCGGATATTGATTTAGATTTCAAAAAAGTAAACTCGGTAAACTTTAATGATTAAATGCAAACTATATATATTACTAAATTTCCATGCATAATGTTAAATACAAACTAGCAACCATATTTTAAATATTCAAGGTATGCATCAATAACATTTTAAACAAGGTTTGCAGTAGTCCTTGCTGAGTTTGAAAATAATTTCAAGATATTCAATCTAGGAAAACATGTATGATAGCCACTATTAAATATGAAGTGGAAATATTGGGATTTCGAAATAAAGGAGGAATTGATGCTCAAAGGTATTGAAGAAGTGGGACACCGTCCCTCGCCTCATCCGATCAAGCAAGAAGTTCCCTAACCGTATCTAGCTATAACCTTTTGATGGTTTGGCTATTATCTCTACCTCGGGACTTTCCTTTCATTCTTGCTTGGGAACACCATCCACCTCTTGGGAACTACACTCAACCCTCTTTTGGGTTCTTCGTAGGGGCTTTCTTACTTGGGAAACTTATGCCTCAGAACTTATAGTTATGAACTAATTATGGAAAATATTAAGAGTTAATATTTGCAAGTGGGTTAAAACTTAATTTTATATGATTTATTTAAAAAAATATTTTCCAATTTCCTTTTTTATAAAAATGATTCATTAGAATTTACAATATAATTTTTTTTACAATTTGAATAATTTTACAAATACATAAATAAACATTTTATAGTTCATATATTAAGCACTAGTGAAATTCGTGAATATTTTTAAACTTCAAGATAATTTTCCATCCTTGAAATTTCCCTTGAAACCACTAAACCATTTCCAATACCGAAAAAATCATTTGCTAAAATAATTTTAATTGTTCAAATACTTACTAATTTCACACCTTCCAATATAATTAAGTGGTTCAAGTACTTATTAATGTCACACCTTCCGACATAATTAGAGGGTTGTCCTCGAATTCGAATAATATGTGTTCGCTTGAGGTTCATGTCATTTCATTATTAATCTTGCCCCCATTGAGCGGTGCTTTCTTCATAGAGCGATATCCACCCTACCTTGAGCTTTCACCGCAAGACCCAGCATGGTACTAGTATGGATCTAAACTTTTGATGCGTCTAATTTGGTCTTATTGTAAATGCTACGACATAGTTAGATCCACCACCACTACATGTCTACCCATTAACATATAACCACCAGTCCGGGCGCCCATAATATCATCCCATCTATCAGGCATGAACTACGAACTCCGATATAATTTAGGTAATGGGCTCTGCTACTTAAGTATAAATATCAAGATCATAATCATAATAAACTACTTAAACTGGATATAATTTTGGATTTTATTTTAGCTATGCTATTGTATTTACTTTTGGGTCTCGATTTGGAAAGGGGTCTATATCTATCGGAAGCTTAATCTTCATAATCGTCATCTCAAAAAAATCCCACATTATATTTTGATGCACATTTGAATTTACATTGAAATGATTCATTTGGCTTTTATTATTTGTAACCACTAGCCCCACCACAACTCCGCCACTAAACTTCTTATGCATTATTAGAAGACACAAGTTTGATGAGCAACAATTGTCCATTGTGCATGGACAAGAAGTTGGCTATATGAAACATCTGACTGCTCTTTTGTCATAGTTGTTGCGTCAAGGTATGTTCTATCTTGAGAGGGTGAAATCAGTGGTTGAAGATACACAGTTTCCTTGGACTGTACCCAGACATCCACTGCACCCTGATTCATTAATACAGCATAGGAAAGAAACAAGAGCATATATGGTACTATTTGATGGTCCTCCACTCATATGCGCAACAAAAAGGCCACCATATTTGGGAGTTTCCGTTCTTAGATATCCTATCAAATTTTGGGCCATTTCAGAGGAATGATTATTATCGTCATTGGCGTTAGTGGCACCGTAGAACTGTGTTACCAGGGCCTATGGCTTGGGCATAGAAATTGTTACTCTCATATCACTAGAAACAACCATCATAGATGACTTTCTCGTCAGATACATTGAAGAAGTTACGAATTTCATTCTCTGCAATGGTAATACATTTGAAGAAACTGGAGAAGGTTTTATCCTTTCTACACTACGTGAGGCCATACACTGGATCTGCACCTATTACTTTCTCGTCAGTAGCAAAACCATAAGAAATAACCTTGGCATGCAAGGCTTCAAGCAACGCATTCAAATTGTTATTGGAAAGGGTGATGTTGGTACTCTTGACTGTGTTATATCTTGAATTCAAAAGTTTAGCCTCCAGATTGACGATTGTCAATACTGCCTAGAAGAGAAATAACTGTAAATATTTTTTCCCTTTTTTATAGATGGAAAATCCTGAAATAACTTTTATATGAATGGTGAAATAATTTGGATACTAACGGTGTAAATGTCAGGCACAACAGCGACACAATGTCTTGTATAGATGTCATGCCTTCCTAGTTTCCAATCATTAAATGCAACTTCAACATCCCCATTCAAGGAATTTATGCTCAACCAACTTACTGAACCATCAATTGTGAGTTTGATGTAATCTCGCCATTTTATTGCCATGTAAAAGAGGTAAGGATGTATTGCACTCCTCTTATTTCATAATGACCTATCCTTCTTTGTAGCACTTCTCTTCTTTCCCAAGCTAAGGTAAGGACTTCAGTAAGTCACTATAAGCCATGTTCAAATGCCTGAAACCTAGGAACATTAATTCATTGAGTGGACAGAGAAAGGTCATTAGGCCCGGAAGAGACGTAGAAGAACATTAGTATGGATGGATGGTATGTTACGAACCCCATCCCCTTGTACCGACTATTTACCTGCGATAACTAATACTGTGTAGGTAGCCCTAGAATGCACGTAGTGAGCCCTAACTAAGGAACTAGAGACATAATCTTAACAAGATATATATCCAAATTCTGATAGTAAGTGAGATCCAAAGCTAGCAACAACATACCTAGTTCCAAATCGATAGCCATAAGCATCAATAGCTTACCTCGAACCAGTACCAATAGTAGCATAACTATATTTTAAGTAGTAAATATCCAAATTCTGATAGTAAGTGAGATCCAAAGCTAGCAGCAACATACCTAGTTCCAAGTCGATAGCCATAAGCATCAATAGCTTACCTCGAACCAGTACCAACAGTAGCATAACTATCTTTTAAGTAGTAATAAATTTATGGTAATGCCAACGATGGTGTTGAGGATGGTACTATAAGAATATGCATTCTAATAAGTCCCATTAAGGTATAGTCGCAGTAACTTGCATTATATATGAAAATATCCCAAGTGCGCCACATATACATATATATATCCTCTATAATTCCTTCTTTCTTTCTAGGGTGAACCTTCTTATTTCCATTCATCTAGGGTGGTTCCACACTTGCTTGATCTCTTTATCAATATATTTAACTCAAACCTTGCTTGTGTCATTCTCTCTTATAAGGATAAATGGGACCTAGTTTCCCGCTTCGAGGCTTTCCCTTCATTCATGCATAATAAATACTCTAACAGCAGCTCGAAGTGGGTTGTCTACAGTGCAGTCTAGAGAAAATTACAGCAAATTTTTATGTAGATTATTTCTTAAATGCAAATTTATGATTCAGACTTAAATTTTTGAAGCGGTGGTTGACAACTGTAGAAATGTACATGCACAATTATTGCTGGTGGAAAAAAATGGTGGAAAGATTTGGTCGACAACTGTGGCAATGTACATGCACAGTTGTTGCAGGTGGAAAATAGTGGTGGCATGAGTCTTGGTCACACAAAACCTTGGATAGAAATAAATTAGAAGTCTTGCTAAAAATACTCTGGATATAAAAAACTTTCCTACAACTGAGTTTTACCGACTTTGAATAAAATAAGTTGTCCCAACATTCTTGTATTACGGACTTTGAATAAAATAAATTGTCCCAACATTCTTGTATTGGGATAAATGAAGCTGAGAATAAGAGGTCGATTTTTTTTCATCCAAAAATTTTGGTTAAAAATTCAGTGTATGAACTTGGCAATATAATTTTTTTATTAAATAGCGATAAGGCCAAAAAATAATTTGTTCAATGAATTTATTGTCAATGATCTAGCGATTGCTAATAATGGAATGAAAGTCACTACTGAGCTAAATGTGAACTGTATGTATTACTAGGTTTCGAGAACAGAAATTGACAACTATATTTTAAATGTGAAATGTTTACTCCAATAATAATTTAAATAACGGCAGAAAAGTTACTGCTAAGCCATTATTTTAGGGTATATAAATAAAGATATATATAAGTTTTAAATAATTTTTATTTATTATGTCAAGAGGTTATTTATAGTTTAACTTAAGGAGATGTTATCATGTAGATTTAACAAATTAAAAAATTGTAATAACTAAAAAATTCAATGTTCATCATAAATAAAATGTTTTTATATCCATTTTAATTTTACATCAAATTTTATACAGAGATCAAATAATTGAAGGTAAATGAATTTTAATTTGTTTTCTAGTGTGAAAGAGATATGTAATTTGTTCACTAGTCAATATGGATTTGGCAGATAACATGCAAAAATGATATTATTGAGGATATATGATATGAAATTTATTCTATATTCACTTGACCTGTAGCACTTAAAAAAAAAATACATTAATAATAGAAAAAAAAAATACTATCAGTTATAATAACATCATTTTATATCAACTTTATAAAAATAAATGAATTTAAATTAAAAAGCTTCTTATAATTTTCACTTTCTATTGTGGGGACCATGCTTCAATATAAAATATGGAGCTCACATTGTAACACTTTAAAAGTATATATAATCTATATATATATATAATAATATATATTAATATATATATATATATATTATAGAGAGAGAAGAGAGAGAGAGAGAGAGAAGAGAGAGAGAGAAGAAGCTAAAATGTTTTTTAAGGTTTGTTCAAAATCAAGATAGATCCATGTTAACTCCAAATCTACCAAAAGTTGAGAGGAATAAAATCTTTAGAATTTCAATTCTTTCCTCATGTTTTGCACTCAAAAAGTGATTTGTGTCTTGAGATATTTGATCTATTTTGGTACTTGGTATATTCAAAATTAAGGTAGATCCATGTTGGCGTATGTCAATTATATTTATTAATCAGAGTTTGTTAATTTTACCTTAAACTTTAAATATATGCTTAGTCAAATTTATGTTTTAATAAACATCTCTCATATGCAATCATGTACAATTAAATTAAAGAATATATATATATATATATATATATATATATATATATATATATATATATATTGTTAATGGATACTTTCATTAATCATGAAAAAATTACATATATCTTGAGACTGCTAAGTTGTCTACCAATAACAAGAAATATGAAACTAGCTATGAAAATCATGACTACATAGATAACTCCTCGAAGATTCAATATTTCAAGGGGGAAATGCCTCTGATATTTCCATGAATTTCCTTGAGTTAACTAATTGTTCACCAACTTCTTGGATCTATGCCTTATTACTCTTACAGTCTCATTTTTTGGCTTCGTTATCTTACTTGAAGACCACCTTGAAATCCCCCATTTGAACCCCAATACTGGAGTCAGAAGAACTCAAACCCAGTTAGTATATTTCCTTGTTTCAAAGATATGAGTTGTACAAAATCCTAGCCTGATGAACTAATATGTCCTTCATATATTTTCCATGCCATTATTCTACAAGGTAAATTAATCATGGGTCATTCAGATTCACATTTTCAACTACGGGTTCTAATTTATCTTCTTCTGAAAGGGGATGGAAAATTTCATGTGATAATGGATTTTTTTTCTGCTCTTCAAAAGAATTTGGCATTGGTTTTGTAGGATTGAGTAGAGGATTATGGTTTTTTCCTTCTACTGATTTCATATTTGATTAAATGTTTTTTTTCTCTGGAATCTCCTTTAGAGAGGAGAGCCGCTTAAATATGCTTCTAGATATAGAGATATGGTTAGGATTTGAGGTACCCTATTGACTCATATTTCTAGGGGACTTTTCTAAAATTATATTGTTGTTTCTTAGAAGGGTGTTCTTCGGGAAATTACTTGGTAATAATTAGATAGTCCCTAATAAGATTTATGTATTCATGATAATTTCCACATCTAAAGGCGGCATTTTCATAATCTAGAGACTGCTTCCAAACACTATCCTAATAATAAATATATATAGAGGCTAGAAGAGGCTAGGATATATTCATGTAAACATAAGTCCAACAATATGAACTATACCTCCCTCGCTTAGCAACCTCTGATACTTTGAAAAAGTGGTCGTTGACATTGTAAATGCCTTCAAGTGTTCCTCCTCTCAATATTCCTTGGGGAGAGAAAAGAGTTGTAATTACATCAAGGCATTATGCAAGCCTTCCTTCTTCACATATACTTCTCCTTCCACAATCGCATGAAGAGCCCTACACTGTTAAAAAAAATGGCGCTCCTTCAAAAACCCTTGAGATGTATTCCAAGTTAGAGAAGATGATTGTGAAGAATCATTTTTCCCTAAGCTCCAATTTTATTTGACCCTCAAGGTGCCATTTGTTTGGATCCACCCAATCAAAGAGCCTTTAGAGGGCCATAATCCAATAAATTTGCAGACCGGAGCATGATCATGATTATGATTATATATATATATCTATATATATATATATATATATATATATATAGATTTCTAGATTTAGCATCATATTTTAGGTCTTGCACACATCATAATTCAAATACATGTTGAATAATTGGATTTAATATCTGATATATAATATATATATATATATATATATATATATTATATATATAGAGAGAGAGAGAGGAGAGAGAGAGAGAGAGAGAGAGAGAGAGAGAGAGAGAGAGTAATTCTATATATTATAAAAAAGAAGTGAAAATTAAAAAATTATTATATTTAAAATATTTTATTAGTGTTTTGTTGAAAACCAACATAGATCCAGTTTAAATTTAGATGTACTAAGAGCTTAGAGAAATAAAATCTCTTGAGGTGCAAATATTTCCTCAATTTTTGCACTCCAAAAGAGGTTTGCATCTTGAGAGAATTGATCCCCTATCACTGCTTTGTAGATATGCAGTTAATATGGATCTATGTTGATGAACATAAATTAAATTTTCTTAATCGTAATTTAACTTTAAATATATGCCTAATCAAATTTATGTTTGATAAAAATCTCTTCACATTTCAATCATGTATAATTACATTAAATAAAAATTGGTTTTTATAAAATAAATATTTTTTGCAGGGTAAATGGATACTTTCATATGTGAGAAAAAGGTGACTTATGTCTTGGATTTCTAAAAGAGGGCTATAATCTAAGATATTCTTGAGACTAGAAAGCTACCTACCATTAACAGACAATCAAAAATTAACTTTGACAATCATGACTACATAAAGAACTCCTTGAAGATTCAAGATTTCAAAAGGGAAAATGCCCCTGGCATTGGCATGATTTTCCTTGAGTTGACTAATTGTTCATTGTCTTCTTGGATAAATGCCTTATTGCTCTCAAATCCTCATTGTTTGAATTCTTTGTGCTTACTTGAGACCACCTTGAATTCCCTCATTTTAACCCAAAGACTAGACTGAGAATAACTCAAGCCTAGTTAGTATATTTACTTGCCTTGAAGGTGAGCATTGCATATAATCCTATCATGACAAGTTGGTATGTCCTTCATATATTTTCCTTGCCATTCTTATACAAGGGAAATTAGTCATGGGTCATGAAGATTCATATCTTTTGGTACAATGTTTGCATCAACTTCTTCCAAAATGGGGCTAATCATTTCATATGGTAATGGGTTTTGTTGGTGATCTTCAACATACTTTTGCATGGACTTTGTAGGATTCAATAGAGTGTTATGGGATTTTTCTTTTGCTGATTTCATGCTTGATTGAATGGTTTTTTTATCTAGAGAATATTTCAGAGAGGAGGGTGACTCAAACCTATTTCCAAATCTAGGGATCTGGTCAGGATTTGAGGTATCCTAAGGACTCATATTTTTTTCCTTTGGGAAACATTTCCCAAATCATCTTTTTATTTCTAAGAAGGGCATTCTTTAGGAGATTCCTTGGTATTCATCAAGCAAACCCTAAGAATATATGCGTATTTATGAAAAGGTTTACATCTAAAGGGGACATTTTCATAGTCTAAAGACTACTTACAAACACTATCTTAATAGTGAATATCTATGGAGGTTGGAAGAGAATAGGAGATATTCCTATAAACACATGCCTAATCATATGAAGTGTACCTCCCTCTATTAGTATCTGTCAATAATTTAAGGAAGTGGTTGTTGGCATTGTCAATGCCTTCAAGTGTTTCCTCCTCCCAATATTCGTTGGGGAGAGAAAAGAGTCTTGCCCTCTGGGAAACAAAGAAGTCTTCCTTCTTCAGATTATACTGCTCATTCCAAAATTACATGAATATGCTTACATTGTTAAAAAATATGGACCTCCCTCAAAAAACCTCAAACTACATTCCAAGATGGTGAAAATGACTATGAATAATAGTGCTTCCTATAGCTCCAATTCTATTTGACACGAGAGATGTCATTTGCTTCAGATCCACCCACTTAGAGGCTTTTCCGAGGGTCATAATCTAATAAATTTATAGATGAGAGTGTAATATTTCATATATTGGATATATTCTTCGATGTTGCCAAATTCAACCTCATATTTTGGATCTTGCACAACTTTTGGCAAGCACCACCTTGGTTTTCTAGCTTGCTAAAATGCACCGACCAATTTACCTATTTTTTTAACGAAAAAAACATCAAATATGAGAATATTGAAAAAGAAGTACCAATAAATCTAAAATCACTATAAGCCCATAAAAAAACTTGCTAAAAATAGCTCTTACAAAACTAAACATGAACCAATACGCAGAAAAAACCTTAAATTTTGCGGAGTAAAGAAATCATAAATTTATCATGTTGATGCTTAATTTGAATCTATTAAATAACTTTTATTACATAAATACTTTTACGTAATATAAGATACAACGATATCAATCAATTTTCGTTTATCCAATCCTATAAATAATAATTTTATTTCAGTATTGAAAATAAATTAGAGATATAGTATTGGAAATTATGGGTAACATATTTTAATTAGGTCGACACTTATTATAATTACATAAAACCCTGTTGTAGTTTTAATATTTAGGAATGTTTTTTTAATTTGGATTGGAACCGAATTTATTTATTTATTTTTTATTTATTCTTTATCTTTTATTTTATTTTCATTTTATATTTTTATTTACATGTTTAGTTTTATTTTTATATTTTAGAAATATTTAATTATTTTTTTTTTATTTTTCAATTTTGTGTATTTTATTTATGGGGCGTAAAATAGATAATAATGGGATGTATTATTAAGTAACTTTGTGATGTGAAGTTACGAGTTTGAAATTCTGTGTCAAAAAAATTTAGTTATGTTAATGGTTGGTGTGGCCCAGGTGTGATTTTTGCGTGATTTTGATAGCTTAAATACCCATAAATTGTAATTTCTCAAGTCAACGGGTAAGCCTACAATCATGTCTAGAAGACACAAACAACTTGACAAAAAAAATAAATATTATTTTTTATATTTTTATATGCATTTTGTTATAAAGCTTTGCTCTTACTTTGTTTGTTAGTTTTATAATTAGTTGTTATCTAACTTGTAATTTTATAATATATAAAGTTTTGTTAAATTGGAATTTTGAGTAATTTTTTTATATTTTTGATCAATTTCAAATTGGGAAAAACCAGGTAAAACCATGTAGAGATATTGCATATTGGTAGAACTATATTTTTGAAAATTTGGTTGGATCATATTAAGGTTTGTGACTAGAAAGTGTGCAGGTGTAAATTTTGTATATTTTTTTATCAATTTCAAAGTGGGTAAAACTATATGTTTGAATCAAAAACCATAGCTAGATCTTAAATTTCAATGTGGGTAAACTATATGTTTGAATTCTTTTGTTGGATCATAATAAGATTGTGGCTAGAAATCGAGTACGTTTTCTATAATATTCTCGTATTCTATTACATATGGTTTTTTCTAATCTCATAACAATCTTCTCTTTAGTTTTCAAAACTCAACTTTCTAATTATTGAGAATTTTGGTTAATTTTTTTAGTAATCTAGGTCAATTCAAAGTCATCTAAGTTGATTAAGTGCCTTGTTCAACTATACATAGAGTATGGACCATGGTAAAAATATATGGGTGCTTGAAATTTCTATTAAATTGTTATTAGGTTTGTGGTTAAAAAAATGGGTTATTTGTTACAAGATTGTCATAATTCAATAAGTACAAAGTCATCTAATCTTGTAGTAAACTTATTTTTGGTTTTAGTAATCTAGCAATGTACAAATTTTGAGTTTTTATCAATTGGTTTCTTCATAATTTGGATTGATTCAGAACTACACCAAACCTTTAATTACCTTATTCTAGCATGCATGTATTTTGGATCATATTAGAACTTTACTCGTGCCTAAAATTGCTCCAAATGATTATGAATTTTGTGGTTGGAAAGAAGGGTCAATTTTCTACAATATTAGTTTACTCCATTAGGCATGAAGCCATTTAATAATGTAGTAAACTTCCCTTCAATTTCTAGCATCTAATGATATAGAAAGTTCATCCGAGTTCTTATTAACTAAGAAGCCTCATTCAAATTTTGATAATACAAGTCTATTAAGAATTGAAATGAACCCCTAAGTGCCTTTTTAAACCATGCACAGATCCTAGTCATGGTATAACTCTACTCAAAGCTAAAATTTCTACCAACTTGATACAAAATTGTGACCAAAATTGTTGGAATCTAGAGATATACAAGTTAGGATTCCCATTTATCCAAAAATATGATCAAAATTTTGGCAATCTAGGCCAATTTCAAGTTGGGAAAACGTTTAAGTGATTTTCTCCACCATGGATGGATCTTCAATCATTGTAGAACTTTAATCATGTCTAAAATTTACGTTTCTCCTTATCATATTATACTTAGAAAGAGGGTCTATTTGCTACAAGATTATCTTATTCCATTAAAAATGGAGCCTTATGTTCTTGTTGCAAAATTATCTTTGATTGTTGAAATTCGATGATATAAAATGTTAAATTTCTCATTGATATACAACTGTAATCCTTTTCTTAATAATATGAGTCTATTCAAAATTGGAAAACCCCTAAATTATTTTCTTCATTATTCAAAAATATTAGATCATGGTATACCTCTACTAGTGCGTGAAACTTTTGCTCGATTCTTATTAAATTTGTGGTAAAAATTTGATTTTGTTTGCTTTAAGAATAGCTTACTCCATTAGGATGGAGCCGCATAATATTGTAGAAAAATTTCCTCCAGTTGGAACGTGGTGATATAGAGTGTTAGTGTTCCCATTATTCTAGAGTTTTTTTTGAAACACAAAAAGTTAGATTTCTCATCAATTTAGAACTTGTGTTTTCTATGATTCATGTCTATTTTAAATTGGAAAAACCATTCAATTATTTATCCTCCAATGAAATATCTTGCATTGTTGAGTCAAATCATAGCCTTATGACTTGATTCACATAAATAATCAACCTAGGGCAGGTAAGCTTGTGAGATGCATGCAAAATATACGGAGGTTTAACACTATAAGTTTTGAGTTATCTAATATTGCCAATCACACAAAACCAATGACTCTTTCCTGCATTAATCACTTAGAAGAAAAGGCTATAGAGTGGATCAAACTTCCCTCTACAGCTCTTAAAATTGTTGATGATGATTAGGAAAAAATAAAGAAATCAACTTACAGCAAACTCAGAAATTCAATCAAAATTAGAAATAAAATCCTCGTTAACTAAATTCCACAAATGAATAGGAAACTACTTCATTTAATCTAGTGCTGCTGATATATTAGAAATAGTGCATTAGCTGTAAAAATAAATTGTTTCTACATAATAGAAATAAAATGCATAAATACTAAACTATGGGAGTTGTGAGCAAAGGGGGCCCTTCCTTACTCACAACCCCTTCAAATTAGAAGAGCTTTCTCATAGAAGTAGACAAAACATATAATATTCTATCAATCTGAAAAAGGTACAATTGAGTGCAATCTAATACACAATTTTAGATGAAACCAACCGAACAATCTAACAACTCCTTGTCATAAAAACTGTTATGAAACTAGCTCAAGAAAAGATAGAAAAGAGAGATCAACACCTTAGAATTCAGCCTCTTCGAGGGGGAAACCTCCTTTACATTACATAAATG
>APFE031658012.1:76495-99095 GCA_000404065.3 Pinus taeda | reverse complement strand
GCACTAACTGCGTTGCTTAATCTTGAGTTAGAACAGTTAGATGTTAAAACAACTTTTCTACATGGTGATTTGGACGAAGAGATATATATGGAACAACCAGAAGGTTTTGTACGAGGTCGCAGCAGAAGATTAGTTTGGTACTGTGTTAGCACTAACTGCGTTGCTTAATCTTGAGTTATAACAGTTAGATGTTAAAACAGCTTTTCTACATGGTGATTTGGACGAAGAGATATATATGGAACAACTAGAAGGTTTTGTACGAGGTCGCAGCAGAGGAAATCATTGTATGGTCTGAGGCAATCTCCCAGACAATGGTACAAGAAGTTTGATTCCTTCATGGTGAGCCAGAACTTTGTAAGAAGTGAATATGATCATTGTGTATACTTCAAAAGTTTCAATGGCATATTCATTATCTTAGCTTTGTATGTTGACGATATGCTTATTGCAATCAAAAGCATGGAAGAGATCAACAGGTTAAAGGCTCAACTCTCTAGGACGTTTGATATGAAGGATCTTGGAGCAGCAAAACATATCTTGGGCATGGAGATACACAGAGACAGAAAAAATGGTAAGCTTTGGTTATCACGGCAGAAGTATGTGGAGAAGGTACTTGAAAAGTTCTCTATGAACAATGTGAAACCTGTTAATATTCCACTAGCTTCCCATTTTAAGCTTTCTTTGGTTTTAAGTCCTAGAGATGATGAAGAAAAGCAATATATGTCTCATGTACCATATGCAAATGTGGTAGGCAACTTAATGTATGCGATGGTATCTACAAGACCTGACATTTCACATGCAGTTGGAGTTGTCAGCAGGTTCATGGCAAATCCAGGTAAAGAACATTGGCAAGCAGTGAAATGGGTGCTTCGATATCTAAGAGGCACAAGTGATCGTTGCATCGTCTTTAATGGTAGTGAAGGATCAGTCTGCGGATATGTAGATGCTGACTATGCAGGTGATTTGGACAAAAGAAGATCTACTACAGGTTATGTCTTTACTCTTGCAGGTGGAGCGGTTAGTTGGATGTCAAAGCTTCAAGAAATTGTTGCGTTGTCCACTACTGAAGCCGAATATATAGCTGCCTTAGATGCCAGTAAAGAAGCAATCTGGTTAAAGGGTCTGCTAGATGAAATTGGAAGAAAGCAAGAGAAAGTGGATGTACTTTGTGACAGTCAAAGTGCTATTCACTTGGCTACAAATCCTGCCTATCACAGCAGAACCAAGCACATTGATGTTAGGTATCATTTTCTGAGACATGTGATCGATGGCGGAAAAGTAGCTCTTAAAAAGGTCCATACACGAGAGAATTGTGCAGATATATTCACAAAGCCAGTAACAGTAGAGAAGTTGCAGTGGTGCTTAGCTTATCTTGGCTTGCAGAAAAGATGATGAATGGGCATGGGCAAGAAATTAGGAAATCGTTGTCAAGGTGGAGTTTGTTAGTTTTTTGACAACGAATTAAGTTAGGCAGAATGTAACTGTATCGTAGTTAGTTAGTTTGGCGGAACCATTTTTCAGTTCTGTTTTTCAGTTATGTAATATGATATAAATAATGTAATGGCACATGAATCAAATAGTGCGGAGTGTTCACCCATTCAAATAAAGATTCAGTTGTATATTTCTTGGCATATCCTCCTGTCTGTGTTTCTTATTCATTTAGTTTCTGTCTGATATCAACAATTGATATCAACATATGACCATTTCACTTTTTTCTCTAACTTTCAACACTTTCATTTCGAAACAAAATAGTAATAACTATACCATAATGAGCATAGAATACATAATAAATGATAATCAAACTCTGTAACTGAGCTATCTGGAAAAACAAAGACGAGTGCAACTGAAAGATCTTATGTAACTGAATTTACATTACCTTTATATTTAGTTGCAAAAGAAAACTAATTTGTAAGAGTGATCTCTGGAATTGCACTGTGGTGAATTGCAATATGAAAAAGGCATTTGCAAACAAAAACAAAAAATTCTATCCAAAAATTATTTTACTTCTTGATAAGATATATAAGAAACCTAAACATTTAATCATTAAGAAAGACAAAAATAAATGTTCCCAGATTTAAGTACAATCAAAATATAACACTAGGTTATATGTTTCAATATTTAAGAAGGCTCACAATATCTAAAAGCATAGATACTAATTGTTAAACTGTCAACTCTTTCTCTGTTCTCTGGTTTGTTTTCCCAAATCCTTTAGCTTTCCTTGGATCTAAGTTTTCATAGGAGGTGTAATTTCATGTTTCACATGTTGAATGAATATATCCTTGTCGTTTTCCCTAGCTTCTTCTTGCAATTGCGTTGCTAAATTAGAGTTCCATTCATTAACATTAGCAAAACTAAGTAGCCATTCACAAATTTCTTATGTAATAAAATTAGCGCTATTGTCGATTTTTGTTTCCTTTGACTGTTTTAGCTTATCCAATTCAATATTCAATGTTTCTCTCGAAATTAATCCATATTCATATTTGATACATCGACCATTCGAATTCTGCACAATTTGTATAGCTTTGAAATAGGAATTTTCTCTACGATTCTCTTTCTTTTAACACTCAAAATCAATGTTTTCCAGTCTTCAGATTATATGAGATCATGCATCCTTGATTTGCTTCATCCAATATCCATTCTACAGTTCCTCCCCTTTTTTTTGTATCAGAAAGAAAATCAAGTGTCTGCAGAAAAGCATACAAGTCCTTGTTTACGAAACACTCTCCCTTTATGAGATCACTTTCAATGCAATTGGCAAATGACTTTGAGCTTTGTAATAAATGCTTCGAATCAAGAGTTGATTTCCATGCATCTTAAATAATATGTAATATTTTGCATATATTATCAATAATATATGTTCTCACCACATTAAGAAGATTGATAGGTTTGGAAAATCTATTTGATCTGTTGCACATATAAATTTCCAATAGTGTTGTTCGTATTGCTAACGGAGTCATTAATAAAGAACCTGAATTAAGATAATTTTCTGTCCTTTATTATTGTTCATTCTCAAGTTTTCTACTTTTTGTTGGCTATCAATCTGTGCAAGTATGTCACTGGTAGCTTCATGCAATTTCATGGCTGATGTGGTTGCAACTTCACATAGATCAATATGAATTTTTGTTTATTCAAAAACCTCTTTTTCATTAAGCTTTACTTTCTCAATCTTCAAATGTTTACTACTTTTTTCATACTTTTGATTTTGCAACGTGACTAAATGGTTATAAAAACTAATAAATTATTTAGGATTCTACCACATTTCTTTATGATCTTTTGCGAAATTATCATTAACCTAATCAAGTAGCACAATGTTGTCAGCTTCTATGTCTATAGCTCTCTCAATGTCTCCTTTTTCATAGAAATTTTGGATTGGACTGATTCACCAACATACGTTCTATCCTATTTGAAATGAATGTTCGATCAACCTCTCTGTGATTTCCAGTCCCTAATAACTTATTGGGAACCAATGTCATATTTGCAGTATTATGTTTTTTTTCACTCAAAGGTGAACTTTCATCAATATTTTTTTGTACAATGTACAAATAATCTGTATAAGTACTAATACTTGATTCTTTGGTTATTTATTCAACATCTATGACTTCCCATTTTTTTTTTAAGTGTTGTGGCTTTCTTTGCTTTGTTATCTAACCTATGGAAACAATTTTTTGTACCCAATATCTTCCAAGTGTGCTCTAAATGACCCTCGTTATCAAAGGATGTAATTTCTTCAACTTCACTTAAGTTAAGTGGACACAAAGTCTTTGTCAGCTATGCAACATGAGCCACATTCTTAACTCTAATTTCTCCAACAGTTAATGGAAAATAAATGAATTGTGTTGTCTTTTTGTTTTGAAACATAACAATCCACTCATGGTATTTCTTATAGGCTTTAGGAACAAAATACCCATATATAGAAAAAATTTCAAAAACCACAATAGCTTACCTTGAAATCCATAAATTTGAATTAGGGTATTAGTTTATCTTTCTTCGTGTATACCTTTGACCCATAGGGCAACATGCGTTTGTGCATATATTCAATGAGGCTCTTGTATAATTAGCATGAAATTGACTTACTTCATAAATACATCTTGAATTACACAAAATTTTAAAGAAGAATTATGCTTCCACATTATTAGATACAAGAATTGCAATGGTTTTATTGTATTTGCTACAACAACCCCTCCAAAAATCCTAAAACCCTTGAAATTTTTGGAGCCCCAGTATCATGTAGAACATCCTTGCACCATTGAGATCTTCTCAAAGAGTTCACCAGTCCAAAAGAACCCCATAAATGACTAACTTTTCAAGCTAATTTTAGCTAGGTCGCTAAATCCTACCTGAATTTTATCAGTCACATATTCAGAGTGCGACTAAGCCTAAATCTTGTGACCATTGCCATTGTTGTGACCCGTGTGGCCCACTAATTGCAAAGGTCACATGGTCGCATAGGTCTTGCTTGCCCATCAATGAGGCCATGCGATCCTTGCAACCTCATGACTACCTGGTCGGAAGGTCGCGAGGTTGCAAGGTCACATAGACCTCACTCACCCATCAATATGACCATGCAACCCTTGTGACCTTGTGACTACTTGGTTACAAGGTCTCATAGTTCACTAGGTTGCACATGAGGCCCATGTGACCTTCGCACGTGCGACCTAAGATATAAAAGGAGAGGTTGCCATTTTTCATTGTAATGACTCCTTTGATTGCATGGAAGATGAGGAAGGTTTGCAACTTGGGTGCCTGCGTGATTTTCTCTAGGTAAGTGGCCCTTTGCCTTCCTGGAAATCATGATTTTCTCCCAAGTGTCATTTTTGGCATCCCCAACCTTCTGCATCCCATTCCTCAGGGTTTTTTATCCCTTTTACATGGTTTTTCACCTTAATCCCGAAAGAGAAGTTGCATTAGCATCGTCCACTTTTCCTTGACCAAATCTTGGCCATTCTTCTAACCTAGAGTTCCTGTTTTCCATGAGTAAGCCTTAACAACCTTGTTTGGAAGAATCCCAGACCTCCCAAAACCTCTAATTATTTTCCTTGGTCCTCTCAGAAACCTAGGTCACACGGATTAAGATCATGATACCTCTTTTTTTTACATCGTGACCTGCAACTTCGCCTCTGTTGCGACCTTGCGACCTGCGACCTCGTAACCCTATTAACATGTGACTTGTGACCTTGGGAACTCCTTAAACCAATGACCTTGCAACCGGTGACCCTGAGAACTCCACAACAAGTTGCTCATTTTCCTTTTGGATTTGCGACCTTGTGACCTATCTCCTTTTACTACCTTGCGACCTATCCCATTATGCGGCTTACCTATCAGCTTCTGAAATTCCTTTTACTTTCGTAGTTTTGCTGAATTTTTTCATATCGTCTCTCTCATCGTGGGATTTTATTTTCTACATGCCAGTTGATGTGAAACTTGAGTGCATATCCATCTCCTCCTTCGAAGAAGCAATGGCTTCCCGGACCACTAAAGCTACTCGAAAAGGCTCAAGAAGTGGGTCATGGGAGATCTACCAAGATGAGGAGTCGCCCATATTCGGGGACACAACTTGCAACATCAATAAAACCACGAAACTCTCTTGGTACAACATCTATGAATATTTTTTGAAATTAAACATTTGAGAAACCCAAGAGGATTTCTTAGTGTGCCTAAATTTCAAGAGGTCAAAATTACACAAGGTAGCAGCACACTCCCCGGTCTCCCCATGCCCAGAATCTATTGAATGGATCTTGCAAAATACAGATACAGATTCATGGACAATCAGGGATCATGTTGGAGCATCCATAACCATAATATCCTCTGTAGATATTACTCCCTATTACAGACTCTCAAAGAGACAAGAGGTTTTCAATACGAGGTGGCTCTCTGAGTTTATGACCCCAGTGAAAGACATCCTAAGGGAATGGTGGCAGGGCCTGTCAAAGTTCCAGGTCAGAACAGATCACGCATATAGATCAAAGGGTTTACGTAAAGTATATCAATTAATTTCCATGATGATGTGCCTCTTATATGGTAAGGTGGATTACAATGTATTTCATTACATATGGGTTCCTCTCATGTATGTCATTTCCAGCCAAGGAACTATTTCTAATTGGGAAATCATTCTTGCATCATAGTTGAAAACAAACATATCTACAACCAAGCTCCCACATTTGGATCAACCTCCATAATTCTATATGGATTCATACCTCTTGGATGTTGTCTGCGAAGATGTCGATTTGAGCACTGGAGCTGTAAGTGGGAGGTATATGGTAAGGTGGACTGTGACTTATTTCATGGAACCTAGGTTCCTCTCATGTACGTCGCTGCCACCTGAGGAACTATTTTTAATCGGGATTTCAAGCATTATCACATCATCATTGAAAATAAACATAGCTCTGTCCAAGCTCCCATAAACGGAATAGCCTTCATAATTCTATATGGCTTCATACTTCTTGGATGTTGTATGCAAAGATTTCGATATTCGCACTGGAGCTGTAATTGGGATTCATCAATAGTCGACCCTGTGCACCATCACTATAAGGATTTCTAGGACACAACATGTGAAAGTATGGTATATGTAATTTATGAATCTTTTATCACCTTAATGTACTAGCTGCTATTTGGGGAAGAGCCACCATGCATGTTAAAGGGAGCTATGAAGAGTGTGTTCAAGGTAACACATTGGTTTCCCATTCAAGAAGGAACATTCATAAGATTTTTTTACACCCATAAGGCCCCCCATGCCCTACCCAAGTTTGTCATAGACAAAACACTCCTACGAGAGTTCTGCTACTAAATGACACACGGTTTTTCGAGGGAGTTGAACAAAGGAAAAAAGGAACCATGGCCCACCTTCCCTCTCACTGTTGGAGCATATGTGTTGGATAATTTGAAACAAGTAGAGGCTAAGGATGAGGCATTGAAGGGAAGCCATTTTTTGAGCCTCAACTACCAGACATACGATGCCAAGAAGGTCGTGGCCGCCCACTGTAAAAAGGAAAAGTTCAGCTAGTCATATTCTCACACCAAATAGGACCATGAGGATGGGGTAAAAAATTTGTATAGAGCTATGAGGGAACTTAGCCTAAGTGAGCAACAAGCCAGAGATGAGGAGCTCCTTGACAATTCCCAGGAAAATGTGAGCCTTAAAGAAAGAGCTTCCACCATCAAGGAGAAACAAGACGAGGCAACAAAAGGCATCAAGATTCCAAGAAGTGAAAAGGGAAAGTGGTCGAAGACATCTTGAGCGACCACGAAGGGGCAAACATTAATGAAATGCTAGAACAAAGGAACACCACTTTGGCAAGGAGAAAACAAGAGCTTAAGTGATAGAGAGAGATAAAGATCAAGCAATCTAAAAATTCTACCGACCAAGGCTAGCTCGAGAAAAGGAGGCAACAGGAAGAGCATGAAAAGGAGAAACAGATGTAAGAAAAGCAACAGGAAGAAAGGAGGGCATAGGAAGAAGCAGAGAGGAAAACACATGAGGAAGAAAGGACAGAGAAGGGAGAAGTAGAGAAGATAAAACATGAAGAGGAACACAGGGAAAAAGAAGATGATGAGAAAGGGAGATTCTAGAAAGAGCTAAAAATTATTGAAGTCGAGCTAAAGAGGCAACAAGTTCTCATAGATCAGGAAAAGAGGCGATAGGAAGAAGAGACAAGGATGAACAAAGAAAAGGAAACCAGGGAATGAGAACAAGGAAAAACTAGTGAAATAGTCGAGCTAGGTACAGGGAAAGTTGAGTTGCCACCATTGGATGTGCCTCCTTCTACTCCCCTCACTGGTAGACACCTCCCCTCTAGGAACTAGGTTACTTAGAGAGACAATAAAAGGAGGTCCCCTATCTCACAAGGCTCACTTTTGATGAAGTTAGCCTCAATATTGTGCAAGGAAGGAAAAAATATTGCATTGGGAATCGATCTGAGACTTTATCAACCACCACACCTAAGGAATTGTGCCCAACATCATAGAAAACTGATGGATGGTTGCCTCGGCCAGGACAACATTTGCCACTTCCATAAAACACAATGTGGCCTAGATGAGCAAGCGGATTACAGACCTTCAAAATAGGCTTCACACATCTGATCTGAGGGTCACCATAGCATAGAAAGAGATAAAGAAGGTAGAGGAAGAGAATGCGGCACTCCACTTAGCTCACTTGAGTGTTGTAGAATGTTAGGCAAGAACCTAAGAAAAAATCGAGACCCTGGGGGAGGCCATGGAAATAGTCTACGAAGAGATGTCGAAACTACATTGTATAGTGGCCCAAATCATGGAAATCCAAGCCTACAAAAAATAAAGGATCATGATGCTAAAGGAGGCCATGATTTATCTAGATAATATACATGAATGGTCCGTCAAGTACCCAAGAGCACCAGTAGTGCTCCCTAAGAAGTATTGGATTACCATTCAGAACACCAATGTTCAACTGTGCATCAAGATTCAATATAAAGACAACTTAACCAAAGATGTGGACAAGGTATTATCATCCTACCGGCATCTCTTCAATGGCTTAGAATCTATGATCTGACTTCATGGGTTCCCCTCCATAGGAGAAGTCAGATAGGTAAGGAGGTAGGATGAGATCTCCAAGGAAGTACAAGAATTTGTAGTTACATATAAAGAAGAAGCCCATACATAGGACATCCCAATCACCAAAGAAAATATCATGCATTTTGTGGTAAAACCAGTGAGGAGTTTCACCAAACTGGTAACCCTAAACATCCAGGTGCATGCCAAATGGACCACCCTCATCTCGAATGCCCTTGAGTGCCTAAACCGACATGATGAAGATCAATCACAGTTCACTGCCATCATAGCAAAATATAACCTATGACACACCTATTTGAGAGAACAACTCGATCTAAACATCCCAAAACTTGCCATTGCTAAATTAATAAATTAGGTTGATAGCTTATTTTTGTGATGTATGTGCTTCCAAAGCATAGAACATTTTTTGAATATGAAAGGTCATGTGGAATACCAAAATTCATCAGGTAGATAAAGAGTCATGAGGAAGTTCAAGAGTCAATGGTAGACCAAGACTCACCCTCACTTTATAAATACACCCTCATGCCTCATTTTTATGGACCTTTTGTTTATGACATTATATATATATATAGATATATGATATATATATTATATATATATAATATATTACTATATATTATATATATATATAGATATATATATATATATAATATATATATATATATATATATATATATATATATTATATATATATATATATATAATATATTTTGCTTAAGAGAACTTATTCTCTTATAATTAATACGAGTGATTGTATGATTCCACTATTGTACTCCTCAAATTATTTACATCATAATGCCATGAGTATTTTCTTCACTTGGTGGATCAGATGTTCCTTAGAGTCCTTTGATGTGCGGTCTCTTCATATGCTGTCTCATAGTACAAACTTTGTCTTGCTCTGCATGGATGTTATTTGGTTCGCTAACTCTATGCTTGTGTTGGTGAACTATTTCATTGGTATTGGTATAATATATTTTGAACGTTTATTTATGCTCATAGATGTTTGATCATTGTGAATTATTTTACAATTTTTATGCACTTTATCTTGTCAAACATGAGACTTATTTGAATCTTGTTAACATTTTCTCTACATAAGGTTTATGTTATTTATAGTCTGGCTATTCATGGTTTGTACATTATAAGATATTTGTCAATTATTTCCTTTTGTTTATTGAAGTCCATGCTTTCGATTGAGTTCACATCCTAATTTTGTCTGAAGCAAGCTCAAAACACATGAACGACAGTTGGGCCTACATACCGAAATGGATCCCTAACGCAAACGGTGTAGGATATAGTTGGGAACCTACACTAGGGAGATCCCCTTTACTGTTCATGGAAAATTCCAGCCCATCAACAGGTTCTTGATTCACATCGAATTTAGGATTATAGGGAAAATCATGAAAGGCATGGGTGAAAACAAAAGTTGTTATGAGATATGCCATCATGAATAGCCTATTTGTCTTGGATATATTAACCAATTGAGAAGCTATTTCATCAGAAATGGTATCATCCCACTCAAATATACAATATTTTTTATATATGTGATAAAGCATATAGAGAATGCATTTTAGAACATTTTTTGTACTTTCTTGGCCCATGACATGTGCGCATAGCCAATAAATGTCCCTAAATGGTTTCTTAAACAAAGAAATATCTATGACTGAAATATCGCAATAATCCTAGCAATTTGGTGAAAGGAAATCTAAAGTAACACTACCTTATCTTCTTCTGATGCCAAGAATTATTTTCTTCAGAAAATCTCAAGCACGTATTAGGTTTCAGTAACTTGAATATCAATTTGAATGCCTTCAGATGTAGAGGAATCCTTCTCATTTTGTTGTTTGTGGAGCTTGATTATCTTCTTTATTCAGAGGTATCACTGCATTGGACCCCATTTCGTAATGTGGCAACAATGCCGCCCATTATTTGCACTACAAGGGGGGTGCAGGGGGGTGGCACCGAAGCTAAAAATAGATGTAAAATTACCTTGTAAATTTTTTTAATTTCACAGTCAATCTTGGCCATTCATTAGGTGAAAATATCACTTTGGAAGTTATGATTAATTTCAGTTTTTTTTTCTCTAGAAGGCAACCCCTTGCTATATATGAGGGAATTGTATTGTGGCTATGTATATGCATATTGTGAGTGAGAAAGAAAGGAGATTGTGTGAGAGAGAAGAGGAAATTACAACAGATATGATGTAAGTTGTATCTCTTTATTTTGTTGCATAAAATAAAAGGAAGGACTGGTTGTTTCTCCATGGACATAGCCCAAATTGGGTGAACCATGTATACCTATGTCTCTCTTGTTTTATGTCTTTTCTATGTTTATATTTCTATAATATTTTATATGTTCCATTTCTCTGTAATATATAATTTTATATCAAATGGTATCAGCACCAAAGGTCTATTTGGATGATAAACTCGCAGGAGAGAACGGTTCCTGGTTTAAGTGGGAGCAATGGTGGAAGATGGTAGGTTTACGGTCGAAACATTTAATGGCCAAAACTACTAGTTGTGAAAGATATAGCTGGAAGAAATGCGATGGAAAAGCTCCGCTAAGACATCAGGTAATGCTTTGACTGCAGAGACTAGGGGAAGAAAAATGGAAAGAGGAAAAAGCCTAGGATATCGCAATAGGTCAAGGAAAGACAGATCCAAGTCTAGATCTGGGATAGTGTGCTGGAAATTGTGGAAGAAAGGACACTTGAAGAAATAGTACAAGTCTTGGAAGGGAAAGGAAGGAGACACACAATAAGAAAACAATCATGAAGCGAATGTGATAGTTGATGTGTTGCAAGATACTTTTCTTCTTTCATTAGAAAATATTATTGATGCCTGGGTAGTAGATTCAGGGGCCTCATTCCATGCCACACTTGATAGGAAACATTTTCATGATTATGTTTAAGTATATTTTGGACAACTTCGATTAGGTAATGATAAAACCTGTAAAATCATTGGAATGGGTACGGTTTTCATAAAACAACAAAATGGAAATCAACGATTCTCAAAGGAGGTAAGGTATGTTCCAGATTTAAAGAAAAATCAGATTTCAACAAGGAAGTTGGGAGGTGAAGGTTTTGTAACTTCTTTTATAGATAAAACCTAGAAGGTCACTAAAGGAGCCCTGGTAATGGCATAAGGAGGAAATATTGTTACATTGTATTTATGTAACGGTATTTCTAATTCTGTTAATGCTTTAACCTCTATAGGAGTAGATATGAAATTATGACATCATAGTCTCAGGAACATGAGCGAGAAGGGGATGTAGATTCCTCACTTGAGAAATTTGTTGCCAGGTTTCAAGCATGTTGATTTGGAATTCTGTGGAATTGTGTTTATGGAAAACATAAGAGAGTTAGATTCCTCAGAGTTGGGAAAGAAAAAAAAGAGCAAAAAATTAGAGCTTGTGCATATAGATGTATGGGGACCTTCCTAGGTATCATCTCTCGGTTGCTCTCATTATTATGTTACTTTTGTTGATGATGAAACCAGGAAACCCTAGATTTATTGTATTTCAAATAAATCTGATGTATTGGGTATTTTCAAGAAATGGAAATCTTTGGTTGAAAATGAGATAGGAAAAAGGTTTAAGTGTCTCAAATCAGACAATGGAGGTGAATATTGCAGTAAAGTGATTGATAACTATTATTCAGGGAATCGAATTCACAGAGAGAAGATAGTTTTAGGAACACCACAAGAAAATGGCGTGTCAAAAAGGATGAACAGGACAATCATGGAGCATGCAAGCTATATGAGATTGCATGAAGAATTGCCTTTCCAATTTTGGATAGATGTTGTAGATATTGTTGTTTATCTAATAAATAGAGGCCCTTAAAGTTCCTTCCATGGTGGTACTCTAGAGGAGGCATGTATAGGTAAAAAGGTAAACTACTCATTTTTAAAGACTTTTGCTTATGAAGCCTTTGTCCACATTAATAAAGAAAATAGGACAAACCTTGAGGCGAAATCAAGGAAATGTACCTTTATTGGATATGGTGTGAATATTTTTTAGTTATCCCTTATGATTATGAAAAACACAAAATCATTATGATCATAGATGACAAATTCAATGAAAAGGTTTTGTATAAGGATCAGATGCAGGAAAAGAAACAAGAAAAAAAAAGAGAATACAGAAAAAGTGAAGGTGCCTGAAAATCATAATGATCAATAGGAAAAACAAAAATGGAAACAACAATAGAAATAAACACCTAAAACACCTGAAAGTGATATTAGAAGATTTACCAGGATAAGTAGACCCCGTGAACGATATTCTCCTTCATTGTGTTATGTATTGTTGACTAATTTTGGTGAACCAAAATGTTATGGGGAAGTAGTGTAGGTAGAAACCAAGAAGAAGTTGGAGCAAGCCATGAAAGAAGAGATGGAACCCCTAGTACATAACCACACATGGGTCTTAGTTAGGTTGCCTGCAGTTAAAAGAACATGGCAGAATAAATGGGTTTACAGGTTGAAGGAAGAAGATGGAGGTACAGAAATGTATAAAACTAGACTTGTGGTGAAGGGGTTTGCACAGAAAAAGGGCATAGACTTTGATGAGATATATTCTCCTGTTGTTAAGATGACTTCAATCAAAACTATTTTAAGTCTAGTAGCAACTGAAGATTTTCATCTTTAGGAGTTAGAAGTAAAAACAACCTTTCCCCATGGGTATTTCGAAGAATATATATATATATATACACACATGAGCCATAAGGATATGAAGTCAAAGGGAAGGATAAATTAGTGTGTAGTTTGAAGAAGGCCTTGTATGGATTAAAACAGGCTCCAAGGTAGTGTTATCTAAAATTTGACAGGTTTATGCTTGAACAAGGTTATACTAGATGTCACTCTAATCATTATGCTTATCTGAAAAAGGAAAAATGATGGAAGCTATATTATATTGTTATTGTGTGTAGATCAAATGCTTGTTGAGGGTTCTAACATGCAAGAAATAAATGTGCTCAAAAGAAAATTGGAAAACTCATTTGAAATGAAGGATTTGGGTGTTGCAAAAAAACCCTTGGTATGAGAATAACTAGAGACAGGAAGAATCAAGAATTAAAATTGTCTTAGAATGAATACACACAAAAGGTGTTGAAAGGATATAATATGCAGAATGCAAAACTAGTCAGTATACCATTGGCTAGCCATTTCAAACTAATTAAGGAGGTGTGTCTCAACACTCAGGAAGAAATGGATTATATGTCTAAAGTTCCATATGCATCGAGAGTTGGAAGCTTAATGTATGTAATGGTTTGCACAAGGCTTGATATTGCACATGCAATGGGAGTTGTAAGTAGGTACATGGACAATCCAGGAAAAGAACATTGGATGGCAGTGAGGTGTATTCTCAGATATTTGAGAGGTACCACAAATAAAGCATTATGCTTTGGTGGTTCAAACATTGACCTATAATGATATGTTGATGATGATATGGTAGATGATAGAGATAGCAGGAGGAGCACCACAGGGTATGTGTTTATTGTAGGTGGAATAGATGTCACTTGGGCTTCAAAACTACAAAATGTTGTTGCACTCTCAGTTACAGAAGTAGACTATGTTGCTGCTACAGAGGCTAGTAAAGAAATGATTTGGTTACAATTTCTTTTGGATGAATTGGGAAAGAAGTAGGAGTTGGTCAAGTTATATAGTGATAGCCAAATTTCCATACATCTTGAAAGGAACTTTGGATTTTATTCCAAGACTAAACATATATAGCTCAAGTACCACTTCATATGGTCAATGTTGGAAGATGGAGAGTTGAAGCTAAAGAAGATACACACTAGCCAGAATCCTACAGATATGTTAACAAAATTTGTAATCAGGGAGAAAATAATATCCTACTCGTTTTCAATTGGTCCTCAAGTATGTTGATGAAGATTAGAAACAACCATGTCCAAAGTGGAGTCATTGTCTAGCAAACGAAGCAACAATGGATTTTCTATAATCAGTCTTCAAGTGGGAGATTGTTGGGTGTGGAGCCTAATTATCTTCTTTATTCAGAGGTATCACCAACTTGGACTCCATTTCGTAATGTGGTGGCAACATCGTCCGTTATTTGTGCTTCAATGGGGGTCTAGGGGGTTGGCACTGAAGCTAAAAATAGATGTAATTTTTTGTAATTTCGTAGTCAATCTTGGTCGTTCATTAGGTGGAAATCTGATAGTGGAAGTTATGCTTAATTTAGGGTTTTTCCCCTAGAAAGAAAACCCTTGCTATATATGAAAGAATTGTATTGCAGCTATGTATATGCGTATTATGAGTGAGAACGAGAGAGGAGATTGTGTGAGAGCAAAGAGGGAATTACAACAGATTTGTCATAGGTTGTATCTCTTTATTTTGATGGATAAAATGAAAGGAATGACTGGCTGTTTCTCTATGGATGTAGCTCAAATTGGGCGAACCATGTATATTTGTGTCTCTCTTGTTTTAGCATTTTCTGTGTTTACATTTCTGCATTATTTTATCTGTTCCATTGCTATAATATATAATTTTCTAACACATTGGTAGCACAATTGTTCTTGTTCTTGAATCAAAATATTTTTCACACAAATGAACATTTTTCCTACAGTCCAAAACTTCTGGAAGATATGTAGCATTCAGCTAGTCCAAATCTTATTACTATTCTTCTCTTTCATCAACAGATTCACATAACACTCATATGCAATTGACCAGTTAAATTCATTAATGACACGACCAAGTAAGTTAATGTTGTCAATGCAAATAGAATCTCTGCTTCCTCTACTACCCATATTCGTTTTATAGCTCAAAACACTTTCTCAATCAATGGTGTTGTCCATCCCTCTTAACTACATTTTTTTAATTTTATTTTTTTGTATAATCACCACCTATTGCTAGTGTAAGCACAAAATTAGCTCTTGCTATTGCAACTTTGCAATCTGGAAATTTTTCAATAAAAATCCATTGAAGTGACCAAAGCTAACATCTATGAAAACTATCACAAATGAATCTAGAACTTCTAAAACCACATGAGTGTTTTATTACACGTGTAACTTATACATTACTATGAATTATTTATGACAATGAAAATAAACTTAGAACCTATTGATAATAATTCTCATTGCAAAAAAGGTTACTAGATATCTTTATTTCAAAGTGATTTGGTCGTATGATTGTTCCCAACTACCCTCTCATTGTCGAGCTTGATTTACAAATAACCGGACAGAAATATTTGAAGAAAGCTGTGAGATGCATGCAACTTTAGCCAATCAGCCATATTTTCAAAATCAACCATATCTCGTGATATGTTCCATAATTAAAATTTAGTTTTTTTATTTTTTTAGTTAATGAACATACGGAAAAAGCATCACACAAGTTGGGAATATCCAAATGGAATGTGCAAAGTGATTAGTACATGTGGAAAAAAATAACATGCGAAAAAGACAATAAGAGTTCCGTACATTAACATATTTCTCATTGCAAAAGAGGTACTTAGTGATACTTATTTCAATGTGATTGGGTGGTATGATTAGTCCCCACCACCCTCTCGTTGTCGACACTGATTTACAAATAACCTAACAGAAATATTTGAAGAAAGTTGTGAGACGCATGCAACTTTATCCAATTACCCATATTTTCAAAATTAACCATATCTCGTGATATGTTCCATAATTAAAATTTAGTTTAAAAATAAATTGTTTTTTTAAGTTAATGAACATACGAAAAAAGTATGACACAAGATGGGAATATCGAAATAGAATGTGCAAAGTGATTAATATATGTGGCAAAAAATAACATGCAAAAAAGACAATAACAGTTTTGTACATTTACATATTTCACACAACACTTGTGCATATTTCACATCTTTTATAATTGTGCAATCGATAACTAGTTTAAGTTATACAATACAATATACAGATGTCAACTATCAAATATGGAGAAAAGAAAAGGGAGAAAAACAAATACTTGAATATTTAAGAATACTCATACTGCAAAAGTATATATGGATTTTGCGATCCACCATTGTTATTTCTTTGGAAAAATTAAATTAATTACCTATCCATTATGGAACTTTCATGAGAGAAAACAAATAAATGTCCTATAATAACTAATATGAAATAGCTAAGACTTAAAGAAATTTGTTCTATTGCATTTATACTTGCCACTAAACTTTAGTGATTCAAAACAAAAACAAAAAACACATAGCTTATGCAAGAAAGTGCAGCAAAGCATGAATTGTATCATGATCACTCTAATATGAATGGGAAATATTGACATGGCATTGCTGAAGAGGAAAATTCATCCAAATGTGATCAATGGTTGTCTTCTTTTTGGAAATATATATTATGTTACTTCTTGTAATTGTTTGCAGCACATGTAGTCTAATAATTGTTTACTTTGTTTTATACTTGAATTGATGTCAATATTGAAATATCCAATAGATACAAAAATGTAATCGACAATCGTGAATTGTACTCTTGCTATTTCTATTGCTTGAATGATTTTTGAAACATATACAGGTGGCCAACATATACCTCTACTACACATAGTTGACATGGGAAATATACTTATGAAAAAACAAGTTTGATTATGTTATCGCAAACGTTTTTGGTTGATACAATCTCTATGTTTCCTTGTATGAAAGTAAGTACTTCATGAAGACAATTTAATATATTGAAATTGAATTTATGAAATTTGGTATTTGACGACATAGATTTTAGATGTGTTTCATGGAAACAAAGAATCATACCATTCATTAGGTCTTCATGATAGACAAACTCATTTACATGAGCATGTAGACTTCATGTATTCAAACTCGCAATAGTTAAATTACTTTCACTTTCTATTAGCTTCTCTACGTATCTTGATTTCCACAACGCTTCAATTCTTAAGCGTTTCATTTCTTCTCATATTTCCTTATTCATAAAAAAATTATTTTGTATTAGTTTCTAAATAAGAGACAACGACTTCATGGTTCTAACATGTGATAATGTTGTGTAAACTAGTCCATGCATCAATATGCCACTTGGATCAACTACAAAACCATATAGCATTAAACCCTGTGATTAAAGAATTGTTCTAGTACAAGCTAGTTGTATTGGAAAATGTTTCCACACTATAGTTCTAAGGCTCTCTCTTTTACATGTCAATGGTTTCACAACACATAATATTGGAGTTTAGTTTGGTGAAATGTTTTCATCATATAGTTGACGATAATTGTTTCTTTGCAGTCTACCAATTTCTAGGTTTACAAAATCTGTCCATAGCACATCAATATTATTTCTATTTTTCATATATTTTCTGCATATTCCATTTGCGCCATTAACAAGGCCATCTTTTGTATTATAGTTCATTATAACTCAAAAAGAAAATTGCATTTTATAAGGATTTTTTTATGGTAATAACATTGTTTTCTCATATGTAACATATCCTACTTCCTTAGTGTTAGATTCATTAATCACCTCCCAAACTATTGGCTCTTCATTTACATGTGACAACATTTTTTCGTTATGCGTTTGCACATACTTGTTTTTGTAAATAGATATAGAAATAATGGATTTATTGTAGTAGGCCTACAACACTTATCATTTATATACTCTATGTACTCATCAGGTTGTCGATTCACTCACATTCTATTTAGAATGTCAATGAATTTGTGATCCTTTTGACACATTGTTGTACACAATTCATAGAATTTGACTTTTACCTTCCAGAAATTGTATACAGAATTTTCCCCTGCTAAAATTGGTTGCTCAAAAATTAGAGAATCTTTGATTTGTTGCATTTGGAAAAAGTCGTGTGAAAATATTACATTAATATTTCCAAAATAATCCAACGAAGTATGCTTTATTTCCCCATATTTTTTTGTCAACTTCGTATAATAATGTTGAACCTATCAAATAACTCAAAGTTGTTTGCAATTTTTTGTCATTGTGTCTAACTTTTCACCTTTTAGCAAAATATATTCCAATTTGTTAAATGGTAGATGGAATACAGAATGAAATGTTATACCATCCACATTCAACAATGCCTTCCTTGTATGTGATGTTATGATTCCTTTTAGCTGAATTGGTTCATACACGAATAATTTTTTCTACAAGCGAATTGGAGATTGGAATATTTCAATTGTGTTAAATGTTTTACCAATTCCCTCACTCGTTGTTATAAGTACATATAATGGTTCTTATGGTTTTTTTTTCTCATACACTATTTCTTTAACTATTTTTTCCTGTTTTGGAGTAAGCATTCTCATGATCTAATAGAATTTATTTTCTTCTAATACATGTGGGTTTTTTACAAGTTCGCAAGGTCTTTCAACAATTGATTTTACATTTCTAGTCTTTCGGAAATATTCAAAATCTGATTTGATATCGCATTCTTGGTAACATTTTTTGTTACCTATTTATTCATATGTAGCTACGTCTCTTTCAAATAATTCAATCTCTTTTGGTTCAAAATCACTTGTTATGCTATCAATATCCATGCACATTCTCATTGATTTTTTAGTTAATTTTTGTTCATTGAACATTACTTTTCACATAATAAATATGCATTTTCCAAACTAGAATATCATTCCTTAAAATTGTTCTTGTAAATACAATATGAGAGATACAACATTAATGAGTCTCTATAATAATTATCAGGATCAATATGTTTTTTATACTTTATGTATCTTATAACATATGGTCTCTCAAGGGCTGCTATTTTCTTGCCTTGTCATGTATGGCACGATGCAAACTATGCTAAGCATACATGTTCAATGTTTTCTATTCATTTCACATAGTGATCAATGATTTTAAAACATGCTATATTTTTTGAATCATCATTTTCTTTCTCTAGCTCCTTTGGTTTTTCGAATAAAAATCTTGATCATCTATCATTGAAGTATTAATAAATATACATTTTCTTGAACTAGTATTCAGTGGCATTGATAACTCCTTATATGCAACTTATTATGCCAACATTTTTCGTAAGTTAGAAAAATCTTTTCCACATCATGTAATTGTTTATAGTACTCATCACCATCATTTTTTTGACATTCAGTTCATATACGTTTAAACATCGATGTCATTGTTTTATCTAGTTTTGTCGTATATGAACTATAACTAGTAGTTGTAGCATATTAGTCAAGTACAAATTGGGAATCACTATTTGCATCAGAGATTAATAGAAGATGTTGGGCGAAGTTATTATTCCGTATCTCTATTGGCTCTCTTTTCAATAGAATTGTTCTTCATTTAATATTATATTGGATTGCATGGATATAGTTAGATTCGCTTATACCTGTCCTTTCAAGAAAACTATCAAATCTATGTGTCTCACCATTTTCCATATTTTCTAGTTAATCAAATATGACTCTTACATTCACCATTGTTTTTTCATTGGTGAATTCGATACACTCAAGTATTTGCATTTTTTGCATCTGTGGAATTGGAAAATTGAACCTGTAATGTATGTGTTTCCTTTCTTGCAAGTGTTTGTATGATGATGACATTGAATAGTTTTTTTATATTTTTAGGTAGCTTACTTGACTCATAGCACAAGTACTTGTCAACAAAACTTTCAATTGCAATGTTTGTGCTTGTTCCACATATCCATAGAAATCCATGTTCACACTAGCTTCATCAATTTTGGAATTATGTTATAAAGCAATAGTCAACGACATCACCAATGTACTTGGACTCATGTAAAATTTACTGGCATAGAGCACTCATTCTACTTCTGTAATATCGTACACAAGTCACAGGGTAATTTTTTATCAAGGTATCAATATCACTTTTTCCTATTTCATTTTTAGTTGAAAAGTTCTTCTCTCGATGTATTTCAATGCTTTTATTAAAGGCTCAAAGATATCTTTAACATTACTAATCAAAACAAAAAAGTCGGTGGACCCAATTGTTGGATCATTAGATATAATTTCTTGCACAAGTGTGAAAAATAGTATTTTCTTGTTCATATTTGTCTAAGATCCATATACGAAATGTTTGATGCCAAATTGCATTTCAATTTTTTTTTTAACATTTCCAACTATTTTTTTTTTCCTTTTAACTGTCATTTTCTTATACGAATCCAAACATAGCCAAATACTTGACAGAGGATAATTCAAACTGTTTTTTAAAGCAAACTTGTTATATGATACACAAAATCATTATCTTGATGAAAAACTTCCCATCAAGAAATATTTTGATAAGTAAAGTTTTCATAAAGCTTTCTAGTCATTTTGTCCTATTAAACAGTGTGGGAAATCTCACACCTTTTGAATGCCTATCCCTGGATATGCCCAAAGGCCTATAGCCTTCACTGGGAGCAATGTTTATTTGATTATTATAAAAATGATAAAAGTTATACAAATACCTAAATCCATGTAATATTTGTTTCGTTATAGGCTCTTGATCATAAAATCATGGTCATCATCACTTTCTACATTGGTCTCACATGCATATGCATCCTTGTTTTGAGGAAAGAATAGTTGCCATTTCTTGTTATTGTTACATTCTCTAGCCTATAAAGTGGAGTTTTAGACAATTATTGCAATGCCATTATGGCCTTATGAACACATATTCATCAACCAAAAATACGCTTTTAAATACTAAACATTTTAGAATTTCCATAGCCACTACACTAGATTCATTTATGTAATGAGGAAGTACAATTTGAATTCATGATGTGTCAGTCGGTACATTTATTAGTCCACTAGTCAATGCCAATTGTGGTTTTCTAAAACGTTCTCCAAGTTCCCGTATCTACAAAAATTGTATTCTTAATAGTATTAGTCTTTCCTCCAATTCATAAATTTCATTCACTATGGAAATTTGTCTATTATGCCTAATTCATTCTAGAGCTATGGATTTGATAATTTTTTCACTTCCTGATGATTTTCTCCATTTCTTGCATATGCACTTAACTTTTGACACATTGTTGGATTTATTTTCTATGCCATTTTTTTTAAACCAATTTTCATTACATATTGTGTTTAGTCAATTTAGTGTTCCTAAATTGATATCATTAATTGTCAACCCGGGGCTCGTAAGCTGATGAAGTGAAGGTGTACTATATGTACTTAAGCAACCTCTTAAAGCTTTTTGTCGTTTGGGGGTGTTGTTTATGGTTAATTTATCTTCCTAAGATGGAGTGATGTATTTATAAACAGATGAGTGATGGTGTGTGTAAGGTGAATTCTAGATGAGTGAAAGTGTGTGATTAGTGGTTTCTAACTACTTGCTGAAAAGGAAAGAAAACTTGAAGGAAATAAATGAATTAAAATGAACTGAAAGCAAAGAACCACTTTCTAATGGCATTAGACACCATTCATGCTGCTGCAAATAAAAGGTAAGAAAATCACTTAAAAGACCAATGATAATGTTTATCTCTTTCTAACTCTCTGCCTCTAACACATAGTACTATGTAAGACACGATTAGGAAGTAGCTAAAGATAAGTCTAAGAAATGATAAAAATGAGAAAAATCTACTTTAAAGACTAGCTATGATGTTTTGCTCTTTCTAACTCTCTGCCTCTAGCACATAGTATTGTGTAAAGCACGATTAGAAAGTAGTTAAAGAGTAGTCTAAAAAAGTACCCAAAGTCAGCTGCAAGTTATTAGTATTCTGATCTCAAAAGATAAACAATTTATGATAAAGAGACCATTCATATGTTAGCAGATATATTTGAGAAATAAAACTAAAAAAATCAGCTGTGAAAATAAAGTAAAGGCAGCAACTATGAATCTGTCAACTGAAACTACCACTAGAGATAAAGAAAATACATAAACACAAGCAATCCTGGGTTAAAAACTTGCAAAAGAACAATGTTGATAAGCTTAAAATAAAGGCTGGAAATGAAATAACATAAAAGTGAATTACGCTGTACATGTATCAAGAAAAGGAAATGCTGAATGGAAATAAGGAAATGTTGAACATAAAATACTGTACAAGGCTAACATGAACAGGGGCCCTCCATTCATATAACCCAAAGAAGACTCAAGGTATTGAAAACTTCAGAAAAACACTGCTTCTATTACTCCATGTGCAGAAAATTACAGTCAAGAGTGCTAGAACAACACTATTAAAACAGAGTCTGGGAATGCACTAAAATTATAACA